>JAVQJD010096742.1:0-12269 GCA_036023655.1 Nannoperca australis | reverse complement strand
AGGAGGAAGGAGAACATGAAGCAGTACAGTACAACAGTACATGCAAGCAATGGAAATTATTGATTTGCATAGTCTGTGTGAGGGCATTTTTGTTTTCTGGGTGTGATTTGGGTAAGGTGGAGTTATTCCCCTAGAATGCCCCACCTGGGTATCCATTGAAAGTCTTTGTCCTTGCATATACTCTTTGTGTGTGTGTGTGTGTGTGTGTGTGTTTGTTTGTATGTGTATGTGTGTGAAATATGTACCTTTATGCATTCCTGTTTTCTCGGTCTACGTATGTTTGTGTAGGATGGTATATGCAACACCGTGCGCTAGGCAGGGCTGATGTCAGAGGATGTAATAGAGGTCAGATGCTTACAAGTTGCCTGTGGTTTGTGCTGATGGCATCATGCAATCTGCTTCCATTTATTCAATTACCTTTCTCTTCTCTCCCAAGGTTTTGCATTTAACGTATTCCCTGAAACAATGATACTGAACGACCTCACGACCTGTCCATGACAGACCCTTCCATTCCCTCATAGATACTGCAAAGGAAAACATCTTGGCTGCACACGATTGCCTGCATAGATATTTGTCCTGTTTTACAGGACATTGTAGTCAGAAATAAGAGCACACATTAATAGATTTTAATCTAGATACAGGACGCCATGAGTTCTTATATGAATAGGCTGTATCACTGTTAGGGCTGTTTTAGCCAAGTACTTTACATAGTGACCTGGCAGGTATTGTATATGATGAAGCTGCCAGTATACTTCCTCAGAATTGCACACTTTTACGATGCTGGATTTTGGGGTGCTATATCCGACAATTTCTGTAACTTTACGAAACCAACAATTCAACATTCACTCACTTCACGTCGTGATTGGCCAGCTGTGCAGAGGAAGTAAAAGCCCCCTTAAGCTCTCTTTTTACATTCTTTACACAGCTATCTTTCTGGCATTTTCATCTGAGAAATGCACATGACGTCTTTGACAGACAATCTTTTGTTTACCTGCTCCCTTCCTGCATTTGGGCTTTTTTTGCATGGCGTTTTAAATAGAGAAATTGATAGATCAAAAGTTAGTTAGATAGAATGTCTAAACAATAACACGTGAGACAGATATTATTAAAGTCAGATCTCTGCTGACTCTTTGCCTGCCTACTGTTGCCGGTGCAGGACACCAAGATCTCCTCCCTGGAGAGGAACATCAGAGACTTAGAGGATGAGGTCCAGATGTTAAAGACCAGCGGCCTGCTGCATCCCGATGACAGGCAGGATGAGCTCAAGCAGGTGGAGGTCTACAAGAGCCATTCTAAATTCATGAAGACTAAGGTAGAATGTCTCTGCATGCCATCTGAGACAACGTCACACTGCATGACCTGATTGATGCATGTTTGCCATAAAACATCCATTATAACTGCATGAGAACCTGTTGCATTCTCATGGAGAAGGAAGCTTAAGTGTGGGGAAATGTTAATGCCAATCTGCATACACTTGAGTCTGTTGGTGTATTTTGGCTGCTTTATCGAGGCTCTTAGCCTCCTGTGTTGCATGGATACCAAGAACTCCTACGCTGTTTCTTCATCCTTATTTCCCATGAAATGCTTGTGTGCCTTACCTACATTACCTGTGTGATGACTATGCATTGTGCTCCTCACCTTTCTGTGACAGTTCTGAGAGAGCAAACTAAAGCCCTATCAGCTTACAGTGCACCGTGTCTGTTTACTCTCCTACCTTTACCTGGCAGGAAGCCCTTTAGAAGGGGCCCGACTAAGAATTCCCTAACCCAGGCTGCATACTGGTTTATTCATTGGGACAGAGAAGTGCACAGACTGACATGCACTCATTTGAATAGCCACATGAGCATATGTACAGGAGCCATGTTAAAAAAATGAAGTTTCCGGTTTCACAGACTTTCTAGCTGAGTGTCCATGATGGCTGAGGCCCATGAGTAGCGCTCCATGTGAAAATGTTCCTCTTTGGTTTATTAATGGCGCTCTTTGTAGGACACATTTGTCATTGCATCTAGGAAGTTCCTGATGCAATCATAAAAGAGATGTTTTTATGAATGGCGCCATGACAGATGAATGTGAGCTTACAACGACAGAGGAAAGAGCTCTCTCCTCACCCGTACTGACCTGAGATGATAATACATCACAGTGATGGCCCCAGCTCGCTCTCCCATGTCTCATCTTTCTGCATAACAGAAAGACACCACGCACAGACACACAGATTCATTCTATATCCTTGAAGTGTTTGGGGTCCTGGTCTGTCAGCAGTGGTGGTGACTGGTGTTGAGGTGACACTGTGATAAGAGAAACCAGTGAAGACAACATGCCTGTCCTCTATGGTTTCCTCTTTGGGCTTTGATTTACTCGTACACTAGAAAGTGGCCTTGTGAGAACATGAACATTTGTTCAAGTATGATAAGTGAGCAGGTGGATTTATTTATCCAGATAATCATTTCTAGCAAAACTTCACCAAGTATTACATTCTCAAGCCTCAGCTGTGTGGTTGAGGAGTGCAGAGTGCGGAGGAGTGTGGAGGAACACACAGCCAACTGGGAAACTGTCTAACCTTCCCAGCTGGCCGTGTGCCATAGTTTAGTGGCATGCTGTCTTCTTGTCTTTGTGTCTCTGTAGGAACAGTCCTCGTCACCATATGTGTCTTCCATCAGAAAAGCTCCCACCTTCCTCTTCCCCACCCAACAGCCCTGGATCACAGAACAAGCAGAAGTACCTCCTATCATTAGTCTCTCTCCTCTATCATTATTCAACCTAATATTATTTGGATTCCTTGCTCCTTAACTTATCTGTAATGCTCTATCACTTTATCATATTATTTTCTACTCCCTATCCCTTTTTCTGACTTCTTTTTCTCCCTGTCTTACTATCGTCCCACCAGTCTCACCTTTCTGATCATGTCTCACACAGTCCCTTTTTTGACTTCATCTCACCTTTTGGCTCTTATTTTTCCGCCCCCCTTCTCCCTTCTCTCTGTTTTGCTCTTTCTTTCTATGAGTGAGGGTTGATTGGCCAAGCTATGGTCCAGTCAGAATCCCCCTGTTGTGAGGTGAACCCTGCTTGCACAATTAGTGAAATCTCTCTTCGAATCAGCTTTGTGCATATTTGGCACCAGTAGACAGATGACAATCTTCTGCACACAGCTAGCCTCAGCAGAGAAACCTCCCTGTGTTAGTCTATTTGATTTCCATTGTGGTTTCCTGTCCTGTTCTGTATGGTCTCCCTTAAAACAATCTGTAATCTGTCAGCTATGTGAGTGTAATACAGCTCCCCAACTCTGTCTGCCTGCATGTATATTTTCACCCTTTGGCTGTTTGTCTTGGTGTGTCCATAGAGCAGACAGTAGGCCTGACTCCCCTGAGTAAAGACTAATAATGTAGGGTTGGGTGATAATTCAATATTGTAATGTATCATCTCTCCAAATAAATGGATCATGACACAACTGACATCAGATATTATAGTTTACAATTTGATGTCTAAATAGATGATAAAAATGTGTCACAGCATGAGAAATATTTCAGATTTTCTTTTTAACAAATTACAGGATTTTGACTTAGTAGAATCAAAAAGCTACACTTTTTGTGTAGCTTTTTCAAAATGAAAATGTCATTCATTTTGAATGATGAGGTAGCTATCACACAATTCTTTTTGTCCATATTGCCTGCTCCTACATTTTCAGCATGTTTAAGTTGCATTCAAAGGAATGTGTGCTTTAAAAACACTCGTTCTGAAAGTTCTATGTGGGGAACAGCAACACGCATTTGTCTTTTTGCATGATTGTGTATGTGGTTTGTGTGTGTGTGTGTGTGTGTGTGTGTGTGTGCATATATGTGTTTGATCTTATTTCTTACTTTGAAAGTCTGTGTTATCTGCAAGTATATCAATTCACTCAATGATGACTAAAAGGTTTTCTTAACACATTTGCTCGTGTGTTCCTGTGATTGTCAGATAGAACAGCAGAAGCAGGAGCTGAACAGGAAGGAGTCAGAGATGCAGGCCCTGCAGACCAAATTAGATACACTGACCAATCAGAACTCAGACTGCAAGCAACACATCGAGGTGCTAAAGGAGTCACTCAGCGCCAAGGAGCAACGTGCCAATACACTGCAGACGGAGGTCAGTGCACGCATGAGCACAACAACAGAAATACAAAATCCACAGATGTACAAACACACACAAATACACCCGCACAGATGCAAAAACTCACCATGATGCACTGAGCCACCCCACCACTTGTAAAGATACACACAGCCTCCTCCATGAATGAAGCAGTCTTCAGTTCACTACTACAATATATCAAGGCTGTTTTTAACTTCGGTGGTTTTACAGGGATTGATAAGTGATTCCATTTTAGTGTGTATGTTTTCTGTTATTCTCCTCCTTTTTGGCTTTTAGTCCTTGCTTGCTTGCTTTGTATGTATGTATAGCTAATTCATTAAAAACACCAAGTTTTTGTAGTCTAGGGAAAACAGACAATGCGTCTGTTCTCAGATACAAAACATGAGAAGAAACTGTGTACACAACCCTGTCTTTTTCCGCCTTGGCTTCTTTCTCTTTCTGTTTCTGTAAAGGACATTTAGGTGGGTGGAAAAAAATGTCTATGCGTGTGGCTCCTTTATTCCACCAGTGGGCTTGTATGTGTGGGCGGGTCAGTCAATCAGAAGGCTTAAGAAAGCTGGTAGCTTTTTCTTCTTCGTCTTTTAAGTTTTCAAACTCTGTGGTTCAAATGATTTTATCACTACTGTTAGAGATGGAGGCGGGTTGTATGTAGAGAGATGGAGGTGTGCATGTACGTGGGGTGGGGGCATTTAGCATTTTGTGGGGTGGGAGCATTTAGCATTTTTCTCCATCACAATCTAAACTTGGAACTGATATTTTAGATCTCTTTGTGTTAGGCAGTTGAGAGTGGCCTGCTAACTATGTCCACTCATCGTTACAGGAAACAATTTGGGCCAAAATTAGGGCTAATTGTCCATACATGTGCAAGGAATTTTGGCCCTCGCAGTTAGCTGAATACATCATACTTAAAGGAATTGGTTTTCAGTGGGTGGTTTTGTGTGTGTGCATGTTTTTGTTTGTGTGTCCTATTGAAATGGCATGTAAAGAAATGTGTGTGTGTGTGCACATGTGTGTCCTTTTGGCATAGGTGTAACTTTATGGTGACCAGGACCCTTGTCTCCCCAAAATAAAAATGATGCCCTTAAGTGGGCAGGTGTTGTGTGTGTATCTCTGTCTGTTAATATGATGCAGGTATGTGTATGTTAATGCTTTAACATGTGGGTGCGCGACAAGGGAATTATATATATTTGACCATAATGCTCTGAACACTGGACCGTCACTGTGTTCTTCTTCTTCTTCTTCTTCATAGGCTACTGCAGCGGCCTGTCTTGATCACCACAGAAGCACACAGTCACACACACAAAGACATGCACGCAAAAACACATACGCTGTCAGTGCTGATTGCTGGACTCTCATCTCCGGTCTGGAGTAGTTTTTTCCTGCTATTGAAGTGGCATTTACCCTCGGTTGGGGATGGCTAGGGTTTCCCAGACTAAGTGGGCAAACCAGAGGATGAGTAAAGATATTAAGTGCGCTTGAGGCCAGCCACGGCCCTGCATCCCATTACTGTCTGTCACTCATTCGGCTAGAAAGCACAGCCATTCTCACAGGGTCTCCCTTCTCACCTCATTCCTTCCATCCACTCATATTATTAGTTCATCTTCAGCAGTTTGTTTCATCTGATTTAAAATTCCTCAAGGGTCTTTCTGTTTCTCTCATGATTATTGGCCCAGCATACCCCTCCCCTTGTACGTGTGTGTGAGAGTGTTCCTGTGTGGGTCTCATCATGAATGACAGTGATTGGTACAGTAGTCCACTCCCCCAGAGACAGACTGGTGTCTCCCAGACCTGAGGAGCAGATTCATCTCACAGACACTTGTCTCTAAAAGCAATTCACCAGTATGGGACTAAGAATGGACCAGTCGCCGAACAGAGCAGGCACTGTGAGTGAGGGAATGAGAAAATGGAAGTGTATTTATTTGTCAGTCAAAGTTAAGGACGGCTTATAAATGGGCAAGATTGAATATGTCTCCAGATAACTGGAAAATGTGGAAAGTAATGAGTGCATGCTTCTGTGTGAGCATTGTGAGTCTGTGGAAACGTAACCCTTTAATACAGTATGTGGATGTGTCTTTCCTGCCCTGATCAGGACAATGCAAGGCTGTAACTATACTCCAGCAGATCAGGTAACCTATCAGAGACTCCCCTGCATATTTAACCAGCCAGCGATGAGGGAACAGGCCATAACCCCAGTGAAAGGGGCCTGCATCTTCTTTGACTGTATAGTTTTCTTAGCACATAGTTTTGAATTTTAACATTGTACTAAAAGAGACCAAATCAGACTGCATTAAGTGTAGGCCTGTTTATTTTACATCCAGTTAGATGTAGATACATGTGCAAAACAGATTTTAGCTTAAAGTTTCCTCTGATCTGATTTGAAATTCCAGGACAAAGTAGCATTCCTTCAGATTTAGTTTAAGATTCTTTTACCCCAAGATCATGGTTGCAAGGTATGGAGAGAAAAAAACAAACAATATAATGATGACAAAACAATGTCACATGACTGGAATTAAGTGCAACATAAATGATTGAAACAAAGGTAGAACATTCTACAAGTAATTTACATATAACTGATCCAACTGTACAACACCATTCATTTTGTCATAGATCCGTATTATGCTTACATTCTTTATTCTTCCTGTGACTTTGGAAATTCTGACTGTGCTGACTGAAGTCACAAATAACCTTTCTGTAATCTTAGTTTTAATATAATAGGTACTTTTCCAAGAGCCAGAGATTGGACAAACAACTGTAATCTACTATCTGCTTAACCTGCAAAATCCATGATACACATTACCCAGAAATATACAAGATAAGCAAATATATATTGTATTACATCTGACTGAGTCCTTGTTTTCCAGCAGCCTCCTGCAAAAGCCAACTCTCTTTCTAACTGCTACACAAAATGGGTTTCTCCCCAGCTCCTCATGCTGTTTGTGTAACGACAGGGCTTATGACTTGTGTGACTTACCCCATTCTGCCAAAATATCTGCAATATTTCAAATAGTCTAATATGGATTACAACCATTTATGTCTTTACAGTATGATGGGTGCCCACCCAAAAATTACAAAATAGCCAATGAAGTTGTCAGCACTTGTGTTAATAAGTATATAACACTTTTACTGTTGCACAGCAGCAGACGGAAACTGACTCAATTTCAGCCCTAGGCTTTTTCAGCGTTGTAGTGCCACAATCTCTGCAAATTTTGAGTGATTGCATTAAAATAACTAAGAATGAAATTTGCGTATAATTTACATGCTGTGTGCATGACTGTATTAGACATCTAATCTAATCTAATCTAATCTAATCTAGACATGCTCATTACACATGGTAAATGTAGCGTGATTTTAGCAGTGAAGAACACATTTTCTTGGACAAACCTTTAGGATTTTGAGTGTGTTTGTTTGCACATTATTTAATGTAAATAATCTGTATTCTCATCTAAATGACAACAGACACATGTACACGTGAAATAACTTCTTGCTCCTCCATTTTGTGATTGCTACAGAAAAGTAACTTTCTATTATAAATAATTAGTATGTGTGGACTGGATAGGCTGCTGGTATGATGGATGTTTGAGCTTTTTTGTGATAATATACATCCCCCAATGCTGCTCCTGCTATTCGTGTTGCATCCTGCTTCCCCACTTTAAAACAAAGATAGGTCCTGTGTGTTGTGGCTCACCGGTTAAAAGCTATTACAGAGATAAATGTGGAAAGTCTTAACACAAATAATATCTTGGCATTCTCTCTGTGACCTCTTATTACCCTCTCTGCTGTCTTATTTAGCGGTAACTCTAAATCCTTGAGAGTCACATAATCTGAGTTATTACTTTCAATTTTTTGATGCAACAAATCATGTTGTATTTAGTGTCTTTGGCAGATGTTAGTTAAGTTTTTCATTTTGTGAAGGTCGATATGCTTTGATTTACATCACTTGAGGCAAGCATTTTGCAGGTGGCCACTCACCCACACAGGGGAACTCCAGACTTGAAGTAGGATCAAGGTGCTTAATCTAAATCAGGCACATAAATAATGCAGTAATATTACATTCAATTTTTTCTTCCTCACTAAAGGGCAACATAAGTGTTAGTAGCAGCACACCTTTAATGCGATGTGGCAACATGTCTGTGTTTACAGAGAACAGTCTGTGGTATTTCACTTTAACTTTCTCAGATGTGACCTCAAATATCTTTCATTCTCTTTCATCGCCAGTGTTCGCAGAAGACCTCCACTGAGTTTTGATTTTGAGGTTGAGGTGTAATGACTTGAAGAAGATATAAAAGACTCAAAAATACTTGCTAACATCAACCATAGAGACAGTGATGAAGAGGGAAAACAAAAGGAAAATAAAAAAAGAATCTGGAGTGGTAAAGGGAAAGAACCGAGGATAGATGGAGCGACAGGAGGAAGTGAGAAGTGAGAGAATAGAGTTACTTGATGGATGTAGAAGGCTGTGGGCTTTTGTCAGTGACTGATGCGATGGTACGGTGTGCTGTGGTCCCTGCTGGACTATTTTTGTTTATCTTTCCTTGTTCTCTTTGCTGATTGATGGTTCATATAGGCAGTGAGGCAGAGAAAAGATGTGGGCTAAACCTGGTTACACTCCGCCCTGTGCTCTCCCCTCGCTGTGCTTTCACTCTCTGCCTTTCTTTCTGCCTCATTCCCTTTGCTCTCTCTATCCATATTTTCTCTTCCCTCATACTATCTGCCTCCATCTGTCTTCTCTCCCCCCATTTTTTCGCCCAATTATCCATGTTCCCTGTCCATTCTCCTCCCTCAACCGTTAATACCACTGGAAGAAAGAGTGCATGACAAATTTAACATAGGTGAGAACTTGATGAACACGTTTAAGACAACAGTGAGGTGGCTGGCATTAGCAAGTGGAAAACACGTCCTGTTTTAGGCTGACCAGTAATGATCAACTTGTACACATGTATAGCCTACGTCCGTTGTGATGACTTCCACCACCAGTTATGATATGACCTCATCTGAACTTGATTGACCACGGTCGCCACTCTCAGACCCAACAGCATGCTCCTGGGTTCCTGGGGTGGTGCGGTTTGGGATGCATTGTGCGTAGCAAAGCGTCAGGGCCCCCCAGAACAAACATGGCACAGTCCAAAATAAAGCCCCAGCGAGTTCTTCAGAGGCCATGTGGAAAAGACATAAAGTGAAGTTATAGGGGTCAGAATGGGGATGAGATATTTAATGGTTTACACAGGGAACGAGGTAAATATGTGTGTGCACACGGCCACTTGTGCACATGAGACATGCAAATACGCACACAGCATACTTCAGCACAAATTATGCTTTAAGTTAGATTTAAGTAAAATTTTAATACCGTGATTATTTATCCCACGTGAAGGTCTCTGGGAAGTGTGTGTGTGTGTGTGTGTGTGTTCTCTACATTTTTTTAAATGTTTTTTTTTATTTTTGTACATTTTGCAAAAGCATACATAAACAGAGAGCGAAATTAGGGTTTTGCTTGGTCTGCCGTCAGTCAGCGGCTGGTTAACCAGTAGGCAGTGAGGTGCTGACAGAGACAGCCAGAGACAATACTCTCTTTTCTTTTTGTTCTGACCTCCTCTCTCCTCAGGGTAACCCTGTTTGTCAGACCACTTAACTTCTAATTTCATCCACACATAAACACACGCATACAAAGATATACTCAAACAAACAGGCTGTGCCACAATAATACAGTTGAAGAATGTTCACTCCTACTTACAGAAAGTTCAATCTTTGTCAATAGTTTCCATAGAACAGCTCTTGTTACACCGTTCAGTGGACGTTCACCGCCTCATGAAAACTAATGACAGTGATTTGCATTTAGTATTGGCAGGTCTATGTGCAAATAGGCTTCTCCTCCAGACAATTAAACCATGATGTGGCTTGAGGAGCTCTTAATTTAAAAGATAAATAACGATTGGTGTCTGGTGTCAGAAGATCACACACAAAAGCAGCCAAACAGCATCTAGAGAGACTTTACTTACAGCAGGATGTTTTAATGAGGCAGGCTTATATACATGTTGGGAACTATCATGGGTTCTAATCTGTTCCTTCTAAACAACCAGAGGGGTTCAGAATGTGAGCATTTATTATTACCATTATTTAAGCTTCCCGTTCACTGGTTGTGACTAGAGTCTAGCAAGTTTTATATCTCCGAAGTACATGTACAAGCCAGCCTACTCTCCCTCCTATGTCTGTGTAGCATGTGCATGTGATGAGACTACATAGAAAATATGTTAGTAGGAAAGAAAGCTCTATAAAATATATTTTTCACAAAAAACACCCAAAATCATACAAATAACTTACTAACACCATGTCCCTAATTTTGAACTTTAGTCACAACTTTATGTCAGATAACATTATCATTGTCTATTAAGCTGAAGTCTGTGTGTTCTCGGGCTATCACGTTTTATTTGAAATTCAAACTACAATTCAAATGTGGGAACAACTTAAATATTCCATCTGTAATGATCACGCCAAATTGCATTGTGTAGAATTGCAGCTGGCATTCTGATCGATTGCATCCCCTGTTGCTCTGAAGAAATTGTTGTTCTCTTTGTCAACGCAAAGCGGAGGAAATTAGGAAGCCACTCTGAACGCATATTAATGACAACATTTTAGAGATAATGTGTGGAACCATTTTGGATTGACACCATAGATGAAAACTAAATGCGTGGATGTTTGCTAACTTTTTCAAATGCTGCTGCCTTATAGTAATATTAGCTTAAAAGTTTGATGTTGAACTTGGAAACAGTAGTTTGGAAAAATTATTCTCAGCATAGGGCTCACTGGCAGGAGCTTTTAGTGACATCTCGTGGCCTTCATCAGTGGATGAGAGAGTTTGCTTAGTTGGCATGAAGATGGTTCACTTATCACGTTACCAAACAACTTCAGGATTAGGCCATATAGGTTGCATTTGAAGTGATAACACCAGTATTACAGTAGTTTAGTATTAGTAGTACAACATCATGAGGGTGTGTATAAGATAAGATAAGAAATGATTGAACTTCTTAATCAAGCAGAAATCAAGCTGATTTCAGGTACCTACTGTACACTGTTAACCTACGATTGTTCCGCACATGTTTGCCAGAGTGCCTGTTCAATGTGGTTTGACAGGAAATGGATTCCCTGGAAAAAGGATGTAGCAACTGGCGTGCGGCGCTGGAAATGATCAGGAAAAATAATCAAAGAAGGAGCAAGTGTTAATGAGGGGGAACGCCTGCAGCATCTCTTCCTTTATATGTGCATGTGTGTCGTGTCTTGTGTGTATGTGTGTGTGTCCATCTTTGCTGGAGGAGGTAATGATGATGGATGGAAGGCAGAATATGGACTGAGGCAGCTGTGCGCAGTGAGGGTTAGTGTGATGGTCCTCGGGTGAATCGCCTACATTTTGTGTGTCGTATCCATCTTCTGGTATAATACCAAAAACATGGCATGATTGACTTTCATTCTTTGGCAAAAAACATTCATTCATTCTATTGACAAAGATCCTTTTGTTAAAGGATCCTGGGAGTTCTGTGTGAGTGTGTGTATGCATCCTTGTCTTTTTTTTACATTTGTGCTTTTCCATGTTTCCTCTGTAGCCTGTGGGCAGACAGCTGTGTTGCCATGGTTTGATCCACAGATGTTGGAGTATACAATGGAACTGTGCCCCACTCTCCACCTTGCAGCCCCTGCTGTGAGGCAGTTTATATCCGCTTATTAACCCGGCCCGCCCTATGGTGATCCGTCCATTATACGAGTCCTGATCAGAGCTCTTACTGTTGCCTTTGATGACACACCTCAAATGACACCCAGCCTAAGACCCAGGACAGGGAACTTCCGTCATTTCCGCACAGATCAACTCCAGTGTTGTCATGTCTGGTTTGGCCAGCTCAGGTGCAGAGGAAGTCTTCGGTGTGTGCATGTGCTTGTATATATACACACAAACACACACACACACACACACACACACACACACACACACACTTTATATATATATATATATATATATATATATATAGTGTGTATACACACACACTTTTTATATATATATACACTACCGTTCAAAAGTTTGGGGTCACCCAAACAATTTTGTGTTTTCCATGAAAAGTCACACTTATTCACCACCATACGTTGTGAAATGAATAGAAAATAGA
>JAVQJD010096734.1:0-38763 GCA_036023655.1 Nannoperca australis | reverse complement strand
GGCAACCATTAGTATTGTCCATTGTTCAAAAAAAGACTAAAAATATAATAATCCATCATCATCTGTCCACACACACACAAAGCTAGACAAAGGCACATTTACAAGCCACCCAGGTTCACCATGTATACACAGATGTGTTGTAACATATACACGAGCACACACACATGCAAATGTTCAGAATCACAGTCAAAGGTACATGTAAGAATATGTATGCAAAGTATGCACGCAAAGCTGCTGCAGCATAGTTCAGATTAGTAATCCTGTTAAACTCACTCAGCCATGCTAACGCTAATCCACAGAGGATGCTCCACTGCTCCCCGCAGCTGCTGACAACAATACCCAAAAACCAGACCTTCACGTCAACCCTGATATAAGACACACATGCATGCACATACACAATGACACTACATAACCCGTGTAACACACATGCAATGTGAAGATGTGTACGTATGCCTGCCATGCTCACACACATACTACCTCAAATCTAAAATTAAAATGTTTTAATTTTACTTTATCAACTTTATTGAAGTTTAATTTTTCATTTTATATATTTAAGATGTATGTGATCATAGTGAAGACGTCACAGTTACCGCTCATGTACACTCAGACATGTCACACAAACACAAACAAAACAGAGCTCATTTGTACCTGTGTACACACATAAGATGCACCAACGCTCAAACAGAGATTTGTACCTGAGACATGTACACACACACACACACACACACACACACACACACACACACACACAGAAGCAGCATTTAATTTGCTGTAGTGCGTCAGTAGCTGGGAGAATCAATCTTCTCTCCATTTGGATGAGATTATGTTTTTAATATCTCTGGTTTTACCCATAATTCCTCCCTGATAATTGTATCATGCGCTCCCAAGTAGGAGAAATAAAAAGGGATAAAAAGTGCAGAGAAATGTTTAAATGAAAAAGATATTACAAAGATGCACACATACACACTCACACGGCTTGCGTGCATGCAGGAACAAAAGAGAATGTGGGGATTAATTTCTTTTGGAAGCAATCAACATCATCACCAACCCAATGTTGCCACAGCTATGATGGCAAACACTGAGGGGTTCCCCTTTAATGCAGTTATCCCTCTTCCATTCTGTGTTAATACTGAAGGCAGCTCTTCCTTCCAGACATGACTCAGTAGCACCAAATTAGTATCTTCCAACACAACATGTTGCTTTCTCTAACCTTTACATGCAGTGAATGGCATCCCGCTTTCAAAAATACCTTCTTAGAGTTATAACGATCATACATTTCAACATGGAAAAGACCGGCCTTATGGGTGAATCTGTTTTATGAGAGTACTGTACAGCATTGTAGAGTTGAATTAAATAAACCAGAGCGTACATTACACCATGGTTACTGCTGAGTGAAACCTCCTACCTCTGTGGCGCTGAACCAAAAGAAATACCTGAATAAAGACACACTTCATCTCCCCTCTGCTTTACCTTTCATTTCTGAGCTGCTGTATATCGACAAAACATAGACTTTGGAACCAAACTGAATGCTTTCCTATTATAAGATGCTGTCCGAACAAAGCTTGCTGTGGATAGAATCCCCTCAATATTAGCGAGCATGACTTCCCAGCATATTTATAAGCTAGAGGGTGTTTATATTCTCTGTAGCCGCCAGTTACTGTGTTGTTACTGTCCATGCCTACAGCACTCCCCGGGCAGGACAGCCTATCATTGTGAAGGCCAAGTGGTTGTGAATTCTGGCGTCTACAGAGACAGCCGGAGCCGTCATAGCTCTCAGATCGATATTTCATGTCAGTCTCCCGGGAGGATTTTACAGGAAGAAATAAAGAATTCAAGAGCCTCTTCTGGCCTTGCCATGCAGGCCCACCCCACTCCTCTCTCCATGAAGCTCTACGCTACATGTACAGATGAGCAATGTTGTGTTCAGCAGGAAATTAGGTTGATCAATAGCTTGACTGTGGATATAAGTAAACTCTAAGGATTTATAGTGTTATTGTTGCAGGCACTGTAAAAGCACATTCCAGTTCATTTTGTAAAAGCATTCAGCATTTACTGTTTATATATAAGATTACATTAAAACTACTGTCGTCTTGTTCAGTGTTACTGGAAACAACTGCTTCAGACCAAATCAGGCGTTATGGCGTTTAGTGCAGCGATGGGACTACGTGGCCATCCTGATTGTAGCAATCCCAACACGAAGAGCGATACAACGTCTTTGTACTCCCTCTTGGCAGGGTTGAACAGCTGTCAGTCACCACGGCGGCGATCAATCAGCCTCTCTTCCATCTTCACAGTTGCTCGGTAAACAGGGGAATGCTACAATGCTACATGGTAAACACCTGGATGTCTTTCCATCTGCAGTGTGACATCTGTTTGAACACCAGCTACTAAATTTAAGCTACTGTCAAGTTCCTGCTTGAATTGGTGTGACATGTTAGAGAATGATCCTGCTAGACATTTCCCTTTGAGAAACGAGGAGGACATCCACCTGGCCTAACATAGTGTTAAGGTATGAGGCCCTCTGCTGTTCCAAGTATATTTAGAGACCTGATATGTGCCAAGAAAATAATACCCACACCACCTGCCAGTACCGGTGGCAAGACAGCAAGATGGATCCATAAATTGTACATACTTACGGGCCACCTGTGAGCTGACGTGACAATACAATAATAAGTGAGGCCGCGGCGTCCTCCATATTGTGTTCGCACCAGGTGTCAATCAATCCTATTTCGCTGTGCCTATTTGCTTCATCTCAACTTTTAGCCCCTTGTAATGGACACAGTCGCATTAGCTCACTTCTCCTCTGCTGCGGTCAGAACCCTGTCAGAGTTCGCCTGATTGGCTGAGCGGCTTCTGAGCTGGCCAATCGCAATGTTAAATGGAGCTGAACCCGTCGCCAGATGGGGTCCTCTACTGTTACATCATGAACTGTTGAACCCAATCAGCACGTGGGCCGGTGAAGTGTGAACAAATAGGGTCGCGCGGTAATGTGTCAGGTGATACATATTGTGGATCACTCGGGGGGGAAATTGAGGTTTAATACACCTGTGGGGTGATTACCAGGCCATAGACTACAGGGAAATGTGTGAACCCGTCTCTTGCATGAACGCTCAGGGCTCTTGTGTAACTGTTATGTTCTTGACAGACGCAGACAAGCTGAAATCCACACTTCTATACACCTCTGCTGAGTACAGGGCCACAGGCTATGAGAAAGCGTCCTTCCTATGTAATTTCCTGATTGTTAATGTGATAAAAAAAAATAAAAAAGCAGCAGGCCACGCGCTCTTGCCTGCCATGGCTGATTGTCTCAAAATGAGCTGGTTAAGTAAACACTTGCCTGCACCAGATGGGTGTGATTTGGGTTGAAATATATGAGTTCAGTTGTATCTACAGCTGATTAAAGATGAACTGCGTCTTTTGCAGCTCTTGCAGTAACTGTACAAGAAGGACATTTGTGTGGTAGCAACAGAAGCTGAAATGTTCCACAGCATATTATTGTATTAATCCTACAATCCCGTACTATCATATAGCAATTATTCTATTAAATAATACTTTACTGTATCAATCTAAATAAAGTACAGAGGGATGTGAGGAAATGTTTGACACACAATAAAGGGACCTTCAGTCACTACTTTGTGGCATCATTTCCAAAGGACTGCTCAGAGAGGTGTTAAAGCACCTTTTGAAACCAGAATATAAGTAAACTTTCCAAAACACTCAAACCATACAGAAGATGGCTCCTAGCCTTGTGGCTGTTGGACAAAACACACACACACACACACACACACACACACACATTCCTCACATCCCTTTTTATGCCACAATCTCTGTTTTTGTCTGTGCTGAAGTGGCAGCTTCAAAAAAAGAGAATCGGGTTCAAGTTCTGAACACCCACATCACATACGAGTGCTAATAGAATAATAGGATAATACATCTCTGCTCAGCGTCTTTGAATCAAGCTCACAAATAGAGATATTGTGGTTACTCGTGAACAGTTAACCAGGAGTCACATTCATTTCTTCTTAATTAGTGTTAAAACATTGAGGATCTGCTGAAGGTCTGGTTATGAAAAGTAAAGCACTGAAGAACCGTAACTCCACCGTTAAAATGTCTATTGAACGATTGCTCCCTTTGAAACATGCAGGGAGCAGAGGCTGCGTTTTCTTTTGCATTAAAGCGTAGGATGGAGGGTGGCAGATGGATTTTCTTGATTTTCATTCTTCAAAAGACAATGCAGCTTGAAGACGGCGAGGCCGGCTGTGATCGGGTTACAAAGGCCGTGAATCTGTTTTTATCGAAGGCGTTCAGGGTTTTTAAGGGAACATCTCGTCGCCGCTGCCGTCGAGGACTGCGGCAGCTACCGAGCGTGCCAAGGTTAGGTGCTTAAGCCATTAGCTCGGTGGATTCCAGCACCAACCTTGTGTTGTTATTGCAGAGGGGGAGAAGAGGAGAGAGAAAGGGGATTCAACTGAACTCCCACGCAGCAGTATGACTCTATTAATCGGCTGTCTTTGTTTATCAAGGTTAAAACAAGAGGCTGCTTGGTGCCTGTCGGTGAGGGAACAGGTGTATTCATGTGTAGGATGTCACGGCCGTCTTTCACTTTCCAATCTTTGCTTTTTCTTCACTGTCATGTCACACCCTCTTTAATGAAGTTCTCCCTCTACCTCTCTTTCCCCTTCATTTCTGTCTCAATCATTCTTCCTGTTTTTTCTCTCTTTTTCATCCTGAAATTTATCGCCATCTTGTCTTGGTGTTCCTCCACTCCTTCTCTTTCCTTCATCTTTCTGCGTGTTTTTTTATGTATTCACTTTCTTTTTTATTTCATCTTATCTCTGTTTATCTCTGCTCTCGCTGGGGAATGTGGCCTTGCTTTCATTCATCCTCCCACAGAGGACGGCAGCTTTATTAATAGTTTAGACGGTCTGCTTTTCTTTTCTGTGTGGCGGAGCGGCATCTCTTTGAGTGTTTAAAGCGTAACTCGGACTGGAGCTGGTGGTTGAGGAACACTTGACACTCGTTCAAGTTCTCACAAGATCTGAAAATATTAATTAGCCTTGAAAGAATGTGTCAAGTTGGCAGGTACTCAGCGGGGATTTATATTCAGGATGTTTGTGAAGGAAACAACATGGACTTTGCAGTTCAGGTGTCCAGTTCATACAAACTGCTTTAAAGAAAACATTCAACATGGAAAAAATATCGTCCCAATTTCTGGACCTCTATTTGAAAATCCCTCTCAGCAGTCGGTGGTGGAACAGTAACTCCTGACCCTTGAACTGCACTTCTTGGAGTAGTCAGGAAGGAGAAAGGGCTCTCTCGCCTCCGTAAAATGGGAATTGCATTTGCATCACTGCTCGCCCGCTGTCTGCTCAGCTGGAAGGAAGGAGTCCACGTCCAAACTGTATCTCTAACATCAATTACTGCTGTAATCAGCATTTGTTAGAGATATTGATTTTATTCATTTAAAATGTTCTGTTTTCAATTAATTAATTAATTATTAGTATTCTTATTTTATTGATTTATTTATTGCATTTAGCTTATTACTAATGGTAGGTTGATGATCCACCTGGAAGTGAGGGTTACATTCATGTCTTGGTTACTCAGATAGTTGCACGATGTTTAAAAGCTAAAAAGGTATAACATATTGCATCATCAGACGTATGTTGTTAAGTCTAAGCAGCAAGCAGGAAGTAGAGTACCTCCCCTCTCTGCAGTCAGAGGCGACACTCTCTCCGCCTTCACCTCGCCTTCCTCCTCATTCACCGGCTGTACCTTCTGTCATTCAGCCTATCAACACTCACCTCCCGGCCTCCACATCAAACCACACAGTGATAGCAGTGCTCAGTCCTCCTGCACAACCTGCGCCGCGCACCAACCTTCACCTTGCCCAAGTTCTGTTTTCCATCCGCTGTGTTTGTTCATTTGTTTGCCAGCTTAATTTAATCTGTGTGGTGACTGATATTGCACTGTTGCGTTGTGCAGAGCCGGCCCTGCATGTGCGCCGTTCTTCTGTGTGCATGTGTAGATAGGGTTTAAACATTGAAGTCTTTGTATAACTTTGTGCTTTGCTCGTCCTTGGATGGTTTTCAGTGTTTAGAATGAAGTTGGGAGTAAAAAACAAAAACAAAAACTTCAAATTGTTGGCTCTCCTTCATCTTCCTTTATCTTTTTTAATCTATTAATCTCTTTACTTATTTACATAATTTGTAAAAGAATACTTATTTTTTGTGTTCATACTTTTTGTAACTTTGCAGAAGGCACCAAACTAAAATGAACTAGTTAACTTTTTTTATTATTAGTATTATTCTTTAATGTTTGTGTGTTAATATAATGTCCATGGCCCCCACATGGCTCCATTTCACTGTAAATCTTTAATACGTGTTACCTGTGCTTCAGGATGTGGAGCTCTTCGGCAGGGACCCCCCGAATTACTTGAAATATTTTGTTGCAAAAGGAAAAATTCACATTTGGCAAAAGAAAGACTTTACTTTTAAACTGATAGCATAAAAAATATCCTCGCTTTTTAGAGATATTTCCCTTTTTAAGTCCGAGTTCTTGTAGTTTTTCTAGAAAAAAAAGATTTTTCCGGCCCCCTTTGAAATTCCATATCTGAACAAAACTCCTCATATCAGTTTGTGTTTGTTCGGCATGCCGCTGGTGTTTCATCTCCCCGCATGATGTTTAGAAGTTGTTTGATGCTCTTTGCATATCGATGAAGTGTTCAGAGTATCTTCACCTTGGGATCAAGTGTGTATTTGTTTGTGGCTAACATGTATGTTTATGTGCATTTATAAGGGAGTGTGTGTTTAACAAGGTTATTGTGTATGTGTGTGTGTGTGTGTGTTTATGCATGCATGAGTGCCTCATTGTATGTGTGTGCTTGTCCATGAGTGTGTATGGCTGTGTGCATGCACCTGTGTGGTTCTTTCTATGTGATTGTCTTATAGTATGTGGTTGCTTAACTATGTGACTATGTGCATACCTGTGTGTGTGTGTGTGTGTGTGTGTGTGTGTGTGTGTGTGTGTGTGTGTGTGTGTGTGTGTGTGCAGGTGCGTCCACACAGGACTCGGATGCCATGGAGCCGGAGAAGCAGGTGGACAGCACAGTGAAAATGGCTGGAGTGATCGCAGGGATCCTTATGTTCATCATCATCCTCCTCGGGGTCGTCCTCACCTTCAAACGCAGGTAGGTAATAAACCCAACATCAGGACCCAGCGTCGGCTTCAAGCTGCTCTGTGTAGCATTTTAACAAGAAGAAATCATTAACATGTAAAAGTTGTATCCTCAGTGGAACCCCTTAAACCCGTAGACCAGACGGCCGGTTGGTATCCTCTATCATTGCACCGTGATTCTCTGAGCCAAACTGAGGCTTTGTGTCACCAGACTTCCTTCACAGGAAACTCCTGTGAAGGAAGTCTGGTGACAGCAGATGGTGAATGGAGCCAACACCTGATGCAAAATCTGTTAAAAGATGTCAGCAATAAGAGCACAATTGGCACAAAGATCGAGGCTACCAGTCATCTTTATGACTGTTGTGTCATTCTGTAACGGTGAGCACTTGGACAACTTTATGTGTTGATGAACAAAATGCTGCATTTAGCATCTTTAAACCATTAAACTGAATAGATTGATAGACAGACAGATTGATGGATAGACCGTATAAGGTAAACTAAAGTGTCCTCATAGTTAGTGCAGGTATAAATGATTATGTATAGACATACAGGGGAGAAGGTAATGTCTTCAGGTGAAGGAGATTACAGCGAGATGTTGAATAAGGCCGATTGAATCAGGATTTAAACAACAGAAATCCTTCTTAGCGATTAGCATTTATCAAACATTGCAGGTTCCACACTGATTGTGATGATTGTGAAGGCCACACACTTGGATTCAGCTCTTAAGGCAAAATAAAAGTCCAGAATTCAGTATTAAATCTGGAGATGTACTTAATCCTCTCTAACCCTTAAAGGCAAAGTAAATAATACTGATTGATGTTGCCAGAGTTTATGTATCTAAAACCTGATGAATTGTTTCAGTTAGCAGACACACACAGCTTTCTATGTCTTTGTTAACATGCACACTGGCTTGCCACCATCACCTGCCTTTCTTTCCATTACTTTCTCTCATTCTCTATATTGCTTCATCCATTCTCCCATGATCCCTCTCTACCGACTCGCATAATGCTTACACATATTGCTTTGCTAGGACTCACATTTGTTTTTTGATTTTTTTGGCCATGTTATTCATGTTTCTTACTTCACTTGAAACGTGTACAAAACGTTGCTGAGAAGAAAAACAGTTCAAGTAAAAGAAGATTCATTAGTGGGACAAATAGATCAACACAACACAGTACATGCAAATGCCTTCCAACAACCGCACTGTGGCACTTTGTGTGATGCTTGTAATTGAAGCATACGTATGTGTACGACTAAACTAACACTAGAGCACAGCGAGGGGAAGTGGAAGGCATCAGGATTACTCGGTCTGATTGCCGAAGGCGTTAAATCTCGAGACTTAATGAATAATGGTGTGGACTCACAGTTGGGCTGTTTTTTTTATTGATCGTCTAAAAGCAGAAGTGTCATTATTTTTAATGGAAATGATGCAGACTTGTGCTACTTGTTGTTGTTTAGAGGAGATTTATTGTGAGAGAAGAGTGTGAAATTCTTTGTTCCGTTAGATTCCCTGAACAAAAGAGTCTCTCACAACTCAACAAGGCCAGGTAGATGTTAGAGAGTCACAGTCATGATGCCACCAACAAATAGCAGAAAGCTTGGACAGCCAAGAGTTCAAATAATACAGTTACTCAAGTTTCCAGGTTGATTACATCTCATGCTTTATTAATACTGCAGCCTCTGGGTCGCTTGTCTGTCAAGCTGCAGCTTCCAGAGCGACTTTGAACTGCTCCACTCAGGCTACATTGACCAAACAGATTGTGGGACAAAGGATCTTGCCATCACTTACATATTTTATGTGAAAACACCCACAACATTGATCTGTAGATGTGAACTGTACTTCAACAACCTGAATAACTAAGACCAAGATAACTATCAACGTCCAGTCCCTTTGTTTAGTACTTGGAAGTCTTTAAATTACATCTGTTGTCTTCATTGTATGGAAGTTGTCATGGTCTTTGAATGGCTAACAAGATCATGTATGTGTTTTTACTCTGATCTCTTTACATATGTGGGGGAAAAAACATTTCTGAGCATTTGTAGTCTACACAGTATCCAGTTCTCACAGTAAATCCATGCCCACGTGCAAAAAACGGAAACAGCTTTTTATTTGTTCAAGGAGAAGAGGCAAGACACTGTGTGCATTCAGGCAACATGTGTGCAGCAAGGATACAGTGCGTCTTTCAAGATACATCTATTCTATAACTTTCTGTAATGCCACATAAGGAATATATAAAATAATATAATAACAACATCCACCCACGCAGAGGCCATGCATACAACACCACTGTTAAATGTTAGTATAAAACCACACTGAAATTAAAGCCACGTGTATTGTTTCTTTCACCATAAAGACACAAAGCACTGGGCCTAGGGGGACGTAAAGCTCCGTGCACAGACGGCAGTACAGCGAGAGAAACTCACTCATGCTTTATTACTCGTCTGAATACAACATCACATCCATTTCAAGTCAGAAAATGAGGCCGGGGAGTCAAGAGAGGGCAGAGGGTCAGTTGGCAATGCTAATCAGAGGCTAAAGAGAAAATCCCAAGCACCAGAAAGATAAGAATCTATCCGAGCCAGAGGAGGAAAATGCCAGGGGTAACAAGAAAGGTACAGGTGGAGACTTCAGAAGAGGGTGCAGGTGGAGAAGACAGGGGAGAAGCACAACAAGGAGGCACAAGCTTTTTCCTTTCAGCCGGGGAAGAACAGTGTTCAAGGTTTCAAAAGTATGAAAAATGAAAACAAGGCAGCACTGGTTAACCTGGGGGTCAAATGGATATGCTAATCGGATGCTAACAAGGCTAAAAGGGCATAATATGCATAAAAAGGCCAATTGGAGGGCAAACGCCACCACTGTGGATGAAGGAGAAAGAGGTAAAAGAGCAACGATGATGGAGAAGAGAAAGAAAAGAAGGAAGCAGTTGAGATGTTCTCATGAACTGAGGTGAACCCAGGCCATCAGCCACGGCTAACCATCCCATGCAGGCAGCGCATCTGTAATGAAGACAGAGAGAAAGAAAAGCCCAGCAGATATGGATATGATCACGACTCGAGGAAGAAAGAGGAGAATAAAAGGAAGCTGCAGAAGTGAGAGAACATATAAAATGTAGAGAAGAGAGATGAACAGGGAGGGTAGGAACAATGGCAGCGGTTGAACTACCAACAAAGGTAAAGAATAAAATGATGCTGAGAGACAGAAGAGAGCAGACTAATAGATTTGGACAGTGGACAGTTTACCATATCATAGAGCGTTTTCTGGGGTCATCTATATTTCATCCCACACACTTTAGCCAGTCGTCCGGGCGGCAGGAGACGTGTTTGTGAACTCCAAAGTGTTTTACATGCCTTTCAGAGCACATAAATTATTCGGTGACAAAACTTTGTCGGCAAGTGAGACTGCACAACTGTCCAATTAATCTTTCAGAACTCAGTTACACATGTTCCAAATGGACTTTATATTTCAAGGAGAAGCCAGGCAATGTTGCCGATAATGTAATGTAAAAGTGGATAACATTGGACATGGCTGAAGTCTTAATGGGAATACGATGTTTCTACAACCAGGTGGCCCCGAGGGCTCCAAGAGCCAGCACCGGAAGATACACTTTTCATAAAAGGTTGAGAGGAGAAAGAATGAATAATTAATGTTCCTGAAGCTCCCTAAATACCGGCAGCATATCTTCTGTGATGCCAGACAAGAAGACCTCGACTAAGTAATTGAAAAAAGGTGACGTCTTCGCAACTGTAAATTGATGTTATTCAGACTTTTTACACCCCTATTTTCTTTCATGCGAGCTCTTTAGAATTCTGACCCTGCAGCCATTTTGGGTGATTTCATTTTATTTGAAGATTTGGTACTGCTTTCATGTCTAGGTGAACCTTAGAAAAAGAACTCAGCCTTGAATAGCTTCAACAGCCTAAATAAACAAAACAAAGGAAGTAAACAGCTCAAAGAAAAGCACATAAATGAAGACATACAGGCAAATATTCACCCGAGGCACTTCTCGACACCTAATGCCATGCTTTTACTACTAGACATGACTCTGAGCAAATCTGCCCTTTCACATTATCTGTTGTATTCTGGCCTTAAAGATATTTGTGTGGAAATGTCTGGGTCAGCCTGCATCTCCATACGTTCTTCTGTTTATTTACAGTAGGTTTTTGTCTCAGTAGCACGGCTTCAACTTCTACTGAAGGGATTTCACTTTCTATTGGATTTAACGCACAGCCAGCTGCTCGAGGGGCGAGAAATGTTTCCATCAACTTCTTATGGCCCTTTTCAACCAAATGTGAATGTATTTAAATGCAGGAACCAAATTATGAACTCACTCACTTGTTCACTTTAGGAGAAAAGTTCTCACACTGACATACAGTATAGTGTCTGATCAGACCCTGTCTACAAGCCTTAGCAGCCTCCAGGCTTGTGTTTGACCAGTCAGAGGCCTTCAACAGTGCAACACATACGCATGAGCCAGACGTTCCCGGGTCAGCGAGCAGCACGACCCTCCAGGCAGGAGGATAGATTCCACCGGGAACGCGACGTGGCCGCTGGAGCTGATTGTGGCCACTCTGGCCAACGCCTGTGACTCCACCTGACGTGCTTCCCAGAATGTCGCGGCAGGTTGAGCTGGGCAGGAAGCCAGACGCACAACGGCATAGAGCATCCGGCCAATAAAACTCCAGATCATATATCAACAATAGACACAATTAAAACACACAGAAAAAAAGAACTTTGACTACTATTACATTAACATACACACCAATGGTAGCAGCACAAAATGCAAGGAAGAACTACCAGTCAACAATACTGGGCAGGCAAACACAGGAAGTGAGAAGTTCTTCAGCTTTTTAATTCAGGAAACTATGTCAGTTAAACTATGACTCTGTTCCAAGACTGTTAGAAAGAAATGGCTAAAGGCTGCATCCAGTTAGTGACACTGACACGTGCTAGAAAGAAACAAGGTGAGCTGATTGGTCAGTTGTAAGGTAATGGCACAGTAGCCCCGCCCCCCTCTGACATGTGATGAATCATGATGTCACATAGAGACTGTAGGTGTTATCTGAATAACAACAGGCCTGCAACAGGCTACTGATGCTGCCAGACAAAGTATTAGTCCCCACCAGATCTGTCTATATGCACACACACACACACACACACACACACACACACACACACACACATTGAGTCAGAGAGTGTGGCATTATACACATGCAAAGTCTCAATCAAAGATGTGATTGAAGACACACACATACACACTGGACTAAATGTGCATGTAAAGATGAATCCAATATGTGCACAGCTACCCTTAAGCACACATGCGTACACACACAGACCTGAAGCACAGATGTTTCTCCCGTGTGTGTGTAAGTATATATCTCTGTGCAGAGCAGTGATTGGTTTTCTTTTTGTTCATGTGGCTGGATGTAAAATCCGTCATCAAAGTCAGTTTGATATCACCATCTCTGTGTGTGTGTGTGTGTGTGTGTGTGTGTGTGTGCGTGCACTGACCGCCTGATACTCCTTCTTAGCCATTTGAAGCCAGTATTGACAGGGGCAGAGCCGGGGATCGGTACACACAGATTGAAAGAGAGGGAGAACTCCAGATGGGTCTGTGGACACAAACGGTTGCAAACACAGCACTTTCGGCCAGACAGACCAAAATATCTCTGAGTCTTCAACGTCCTTCATCGTGACACCTTCGTGAAAGTTTCCTTTAATTTACAACGTTTCTGAATGATTATAAATGAATACAGCTTATATTTCCCTTCCTTCTCCGCTAAGAAGAGAAGGCTGCCTCAGCTCCAGATGACATAGTGGGTAGTTTTGTCAGAGACGGGTCCCCCTGTAATCATTAGGGAACAAGGATAAAAAGGTTCTTATAGCTTTTTCATTGAAAGACCCTGAACAGTTAAAGTGTGTCGTTAAAGCACATAAGGAGTCGTATAAATCATGCATGTGTGAGGCTTGGTTTTTGGTTGAGTGTGTGTTGCCAAATAGAAACATCCTCACACCTAAACGACAGAAAACCAGGAACAGATCATGATGCGGGTTAAAGTAAGTCCATCAGCTACGTTACATCATGTGATTTACTAACATAAGTGTGCTGCTTGCACAGAGGACATATATGGCCGTATTATTGGGGAGGATGGTCTGAAATGATAGTGATTCTAGTTACTAGACACTAGTGACAGGGTTTTGTTATTCTAGATAAGAGACAGCTACAACACTGTTCTTGTACAGGGTTGCTCCCAGTTACCTGAATAACAAACTTACTTACTGAAGCTTTATGCAATAACCTAATGAACTCCAGCGTTTGACTTACAGTTAGATAGTTTAGATATTTGCACTGTAAGAGAAATTGTGCTTTCACTCAGAACTCAAATGATTTCTTTGTACATTTCTTTTCAGTTTGTTTGAGCATGCATACACGTCTAGAAACATGCACAGCCTCATGCATTTGCACCAATATTGTACAAGAATTTGTACAAATTGTACATCCATCGCTTCTCTGCTGATCCATTCCAGTTCACCAATCACCACCTCTGCTAGTTCTTAACATCTTAACAACAGTAATGGTAACAATAACATATCATGGTTACATCTGATTTTCACCCCCCCCACACACACACAACTATCCTGTCGCTCTTCCTCTTTCTTTAATATATATCCTAAATATGTTACGAGGAATGAACATGAAGTGTTACGATCGTAGGATTGTGTCTCCCACTGAGTAGGCAGAATATCTAAATGTGTCCCTTTGCTAAACAGGAAACAGTAAATCAATGATTTAACTGTAAACCTCCTCACAACTGGAGATGTATTCATCATTCTACTAATAACTTTGTCAGAAAGAACTCGCTGCTTTTCTCTCTGAAGTTTGGGAAAAGGGAAATTTGAGGCAGTCTGACACAGTAGAATTTCACCATCATAAGTGATGACAGGAAGTCTTCGAACTCAAAGACACGGGGTGAAATGTGTTTTCTCTGCTCAATATGGCTTCATGTCCACTCCAAGCTTCTCTTTACAGCACTGATACAACTGAATGTTTCCTGGGACTCTCGTTCTCTTTGCACAGTGTTCACATGGCCAGCTCTCAGAAAGTGTTCAATTCACTCTGGGATTTCTACCTGTTATAGTCTCCATGTCTGAAACTTGTCACCTTGATAATCCTTCGATCTTGGTACACCACTTAACTGCACTTTTGCTGGAAACCTGGTGAAATCTCACACACTGGCACACTTAGTTGATTCATGCTGCAAGAGAAAGTCTGCTTTTCATCCCATATGGGGCAGGTCTGATCTCTTCATTGCTGCCTATCACAGCTCATTCCTGTTCACACAGACACACGTGTGTGTGTGTGTGTGTGTGTGTGTGTGTGTACTGCTGCGTGCAACAATTCGAAATTCCTGTTAAAGGATTAGCAAAAAAGAATTGTGAAACTCACAGCCGTGCTAGACAGAGAGAATGGGAGTACAACTGTTTGAGCATTCAGTTCATGGTCAGTATCAGACAGCCATGACACTGGATCTGTGCCAGAAAATAATAAAAGTACGGCTTTATTTTTGTGCCAACATGAATTCAGGCAGAGAAAAAAATGCTGCAGCAATTTGACCGTATCTACAGAAAACAACAGGAATGCTGGGAAACAGAGCTGCAGCCTTTCAGAGTCAGGTCTGCAGTCTGCTTCGGTCTGCTTGGTGTCAACTAAAGGGAAAGCAATACGAAGGCATGGAGAGAAGGAAACATGACAGATGAAACAGATGTCTCAGGTTTCTCAGCACAACCTCTCTGTCTCCAGTCTCACGACCTTTAATGTCTCTCTCTATCTTCCTGTTTCCTGTCTTTGGCTCCACCCCTTCCTGTCCCGTCCTGTACCTGCCTTGCCCTTGCTCCGATAGAGAGATTCACACATGGAGAACTCTGAGCGTGGGGTATTGTATGTTTACTTCTAGACATCAACGCATCCACTCCTCACTTCCTGTGACTCTCACCTCGCCTCCTCTGACTTTCACTAGTTTTCAAAATGCATCTTATGACCAAGGCTACACCTGGAAAATGGATGTGGTGTTTCCAGTTTAAAATGTGACTGAAGAGTTCAATTCCAGAGAAAATGATTTAGTAGCTCCAAAACACAAGACCCAAACATTTCAAATGTCTAACAATGAAATGACTTAATGCGGCCTGTGACTGTGAAGAAGTGGGAAGAACTCGTTAAAGAATAAAGATATCTAATTTGCAATAAAACTCAGTTTTAGCTCGGGACAGCACACACCTCATCTTACCTTTTAACAGGGATAATGTGCTGACGCCGTGCACACACGTGGTAATTGCTGTGCTTACACACCTCAGAATGTGCTGTCCTAAGCAACGCTCAAACATGTTCTGGGAGCTACACATCCTTTTTCTGTAAGAGTGTGAAACAAGAAATATTTGAATCTCCGAGGCACACACACACACACACACACACACTCGCTGCCAGATCTGTGTCACTAAGTGGCTGAAATTTAGGTTTTTCAATTCTTTTGAGAATTGCATCCTCCCTGTGTTAGCATCTTTAGCGTATGTTCTTCTGTCTTTTCTATGATGGCTGAGGGAGTGCAGTAATATTTGAACAAAATATTCAGGTGTAAATTGGACTTAAAATGGCTGCTTGTGACACTTGACATCACTATTAACAGTGAGACAAGTTAACTAATATAAGATGCTTTTGGTATATTTGACCATTTATTTCAAGCAATCTCTGCCTTTCCATTATTACTGCACGTCATCTGTGGTCACTGACTTATTTCTTTATTTTGCTTTGTAAAAGCTGCATGTTTAAAACACATCACGACTCCGGCATCTCTGAAGACCTTCATTCATCCTAATCCACCTGTCACTGCCTCTGTATGGTGAGAGATGTTTGTCTGTCAGATACTTTCCCAGTCATTTGTTTTTGATGCATTGTCAGTAACTATTTACAATATATATATATATATATGTATGTATACCTGCTTTATATTTCCCATTCAACATGGAGTGAGAGAAAGTCAGATGGACAAAGGAAAAGATCAAATGCTGCAGTTGTTCTGCTGCTTTCTATAGTGGGAGCAGGTTGGCATAATTGGTTCCATCTCACCATAAAGCAAACAATCTGCAGCAGCGTGAAGCGAGCCATCCGGCCAGCCGCCCTCAGTATGAGGAAAAGGTTAAATAATTAGTGCAACATGAATTATGTGTTTGGTTTTAACAGAAACAACAGAAGTGGGAGACTAGGAGGGAGATATGTGGTTTTATCTTGCAAAATGAAATGTGACGCTTCACAAATATCTCCACCCACACTGTTCTGGGTTCAAAGACAATCCGCTTTGCGCCCATCATGGTAGCTATGGCTTTGGAGTCAGAAAAGTCCTGTAGCACTCAAGTGTTGCATTTGGTAATCCTGATGAAGATTTTAAGGTATTCTTGTTCACTCTCCTGGAAAATGAGGGGACATGATGGTGATCTGGCCTCGCACGAGGACGGACAGAAGAAGGGAAGTTAAAGGTGTCATTGACAATGATGTCAGTTTGGGCAGTCTGGTCACATAAAATGCGAAAGACCTGCGCTGTCGGGTGGAGGTCGTGGTGCATAGGATTACATGAATCGTTGTTATTGAGGAAAGTTTAATGGTGATAGTCTAAAACCTCCGCTTTAGTGAGAGTGTTAGCTCTCGCTGTTTTCAAATTATCCATCTGCAAAATACAGTGAGTGGGCGGTAAAAGGTGAATAAATGAGGTGGAGACCACAAAAGAGAGGCGCCATAATTAGATTTTGTGAGCGAGGTTCCCCCTTGAGGAGAAAGAAGTTTGAAAATGCACTGCTGTGACAGTTGATTCATTAGGAAATCACGGGAGTGCCTCGACCTGAAATCCTTGTAAGATCTAAAATTACCCCCCATCCACCCGACCCCGGGTAAAAAGTCAGGAAATAAATGATGAACCTCCACAATGAGACAGCAAAAGGACACATCCTCTTTCCAGACAATATACAGCACCCTCAGGGGCTTAGTCTATGACAAGAGAATCGAGGCGATTAGTAGCTGATGTCAGCCCAGGGAATGGACTCCACTGCACATGGCAGGCTCTTCCAAGGCCAAGTGGTCTGAAGTGTGTGTGTGTGTGTGTGTGTGTGTGTGTGTGTGTGTGTGTGTGTGTGTGTTTGGAGTGGACTTTTAGTCTCCAATTGGGAGATGTACCGTACGTAGACACACACACACACACGCACATTAGAGAGTCCTGAGTGCTTCCATGCTGACAGATGCTAAACTTGTACTGATTCAGATAATTTGACAGTGTTAACACACACACACACACACACACACACACACACACACACACACACACACAGCTGGACTTGACCCCCATTCTGCAGATGTGACTCACGGTTGAATAATGGACTCTGCTGCTTGCTGAGATAAATGCTTGATGGTCCACTTACAGCCCTGTTTTAATGGGTGATGGCCATCCATTTACACACACACACACACACACACTCACAGATGTGCACTCTCATGTACTGTATGACCACACATGTAAACTGGTGCATAAAACAAGAACGCTTCAAAGAACTATCTGTTATTTCCACCCTGGCTCTTATTTGCATGGTTCCCCTTCATTCCTGTTGGTTTTGATAACATTTCGCTCTCCAATTTAATTAGTGCGAACCGGGAATGCTCTGCCAGACACAGCTGTATAATGCAGACTATTATAGCAAGCAACGCAAGCTGTCAGACAGGTGGTAAACAAATCCACAGTTCAGCTACAGCCAAATTATTTAGAGGTAAGAGTGAAGGAGAAAAGACCGTTATCATTTCACTGCTTTGTAACACTGCTTGTGTTTTTAAACTATTGTAATGAGAGAGTAGCTCTTCAGAATCTTTGGTAATAACATTTTCCTGCCAAAATAAATGGTTTCGATATAATAAACTATGGATGTGTGGATTGTTTACAGCCGGTCTGATCAGTCTGAGCTGTGGTGTTGCTTGCCCCAAAGGACAAAGCAATAGGAATGATTCAGAAATCCCTCTGAATGCAGCCTAGGGCTGTGCAACAATCAAGTACATCGATTTGTAGCATAATGACAATCACATTGTGTTATGTTTTCACAGAATTCACTTGTCCAATGAGCAATTCAAAGCAAATTGCACTTAAAAGCTAACCGTGGAACACAATTCATTGCATCGTTGCATTATTTTATTTATGCTTAAATGTGACAATATCATGCAATATATTCATGTTAAAAATAAAACATACTCCTAGTAACATATTCTAAATCTCAAGATACAGATTTATGCAACAATTTCCCCCAAAATCCTCCCATCCCTCCCATCCCGCCGGGGGTTTAAGATACTTGCTCATCACTCCCCAATATCTCTATGTTAACATATCTGTGGGGACTGATGAGGTCGGAACTATGTTCTGATGCTCTGATGACAACAAAGCGAGCTGTTTGACTGAAGTATAAACCCAGCTTGATAAAAGCTGTGTATATCAGGTCCGTTCACCTCTGCTACAGAGTTACTAACCAGACTACAAAGATTAAATGAGACTAATGGATAAGAAACCCTCCTAACACAGAAAACACATTTCTGACATGCTCTTCAGCAAGTGTGTGTGTGTGTGTGTGTGTGTGTGTGTGTGTGTGTGTGTGTGTGTGTGTGTGTGTGTGTGTGTGCGCGCGCGCGCACGCCTTATCTACCCATCATGTCTGTTGAATTGGCTGTAATGAGGTGCTAATAAGCCACATTGAGAGCATGCATGTGTAACACGTGTCAGCCTTGTGTTCACGTTTGTGTGTTTGTGTACATGCGTGACCGTATCTACATGCCAGCCTGAGGGTGTCTGTCAGTGTGCAGATGACAGATTGTAGACCGACATTTTGTGTGTGTATGTGTGTGTGTGTGTGTGTGTGTGAGAGAGACACTGTGTGTGTTCATGCAGTAGGTGAGACATTTTTCATCCAACTCAGCCTTCAGGGAAAGAAGTATTCCTTCATGACAGATTATTCATATATATTGTTATGATAAACTATAGCCATCATATCGTGGTGGATGTATGTGTGCATTATACATCACATCCATGTTGAAGCGTTTGTTGTTGTGTGTGTGTGTGTGTATTTTCAGCTGATCATATAAGCCCATGATAAACTATAGCCATCATATCAGTGAAAATGGTTGTGTTTGTAGCAGAATCCATTCATACAAAGCCCCAAAGCTAAGCCATCATGTCAGAGTAGAAGAAGTGTGTGTGTGTGTGTGAGTGTACACACACCATCCATACAGAGCTAGTAAAACACTGCAACCGTTATACAAATATGTATATTAATATGTCACATTACCCAGGGATGTATAATGGTCGCTGTGACTACATAAGTCACGTCTGACATTCAGCCAGTTAGACTGCATTAAATGGCACACAAGGTGTCAGATATCTGCACATTATGGACAGTAGCAGTGCATTTCATCTTAATGGAATACGATGTCTCAGTACAACCATACGTTTTATTGTATTGAGACATTTTTAAATCTAATAATTTTCATAGTTTAATGTGTTGAAATATGAATTGAAGGTGTCCAACTTGCTCCGTGTTTCTAGCTTTTAAAGGCCCTAAAATGCTGTAATTGCTTCCCTCCTGAACTTACATAAACAAAGAAATGCCTGGATATAGATTTATATTTTTGCCAGTTCTGAGCTTATTTTTTCGTTCAGTGTAAAACATCATATAATTCAGGGGAACCTACCTGTTCTTTCTGGTGCAGTGTAAACTCACCGTCATGCATTACCTTTGTGTGAGCTTACAATATTCAACATGAATAAAAAAAAAACACTTGGGAATTGTTGTTTTTTCAACATCTAAATCTGTATTTAGGTGTTTTGGAGTGGCACATGTGCCACTATGATGTGCACATTTGAACTCAAGTGAGCCAAGAGGCTTCTGTTTACGTATCACGTGATCCATCGTGTTCCTCGCAATGGATTCACCGCTTCTCATGTAAAGTGAATGGGAGCCGTCGGCTCTGCCCAGCTTGACATGTGTTTAGTGTTAAGTTGAGACCAACTGGGTGCCAGATTAGATAAAAGCGGCAGAAAGGCAAGTGTTAAAATGATATTGTGTTGCGCATGAGGTCGTGATGATTTTGAGGACGTCTAAATGCCCCTTTCAAGGAGATTTTAAGATGACTGAAGGGGTTTTTTCATTCACATATTCACCATGTGATATTTTACATGGCGACATTGTGACAGACGCAGTCTAAGATTGGAAGATCTCCAGGATACCTGCTACATGAAAAATTGAAGGGCAAATATTAGTTAATAGGTTTTTGCCATTTGAGCTGAAGTAATTTGTACTTGTCTCCTACATTAATTGCAAACACCCGGGAGCAGTGTACTGTTTAATAATAAACCAGGAGAGGTGCTCATATCAGACATCTGCACCAAGCATCATAGGTACAGCAGGGGGTTCCACTGATACTGTCAAACATTTCAACTCAGTGCATCATGACAGAATGGACTTTGTTGGTGATTGGTTCTGATGACAGATGTCCCAACACATACGCTGCAAGACATGTCACAAAGCCACTGTCTCTCTACGCCGAGTGCCCTAACTGGAAAGTTAACCGAAACTGAACGTTGAAGTCACGCACACTTTCATACCACTCTTCATTTGCTAGATGACGAGTGTGGTTCTTTTCTCTTGGATCAGATGAAGATTAAATCAATCAGGCTGATTCTCAGTACAAGCTGGTTTACCGTAATTTCTGGACTATTGAGCGCACCTTATTTTAAGCCGCACCCACTAAATTTAAAAAGAAAAAAGAAATTGTACATATATAGGCCGGACTTGTCTATAAGCCGCAGGTGTCTACGTTGTAACATGAGATATTTACACCGAAAGATGTTTTTAACTTTTAATTAAATAAATGCTTTTTTCCGAACAGTGCCTGTAACATGGCAGTCTCACCATCAGTTCATTGATGACAAGCTTACGTGCAGCAGCTCTATTTCCTTTTTCGACAGCCAGATCGATTGCTTTTAGCTTAAGAGCTGCATCATGTGCATTTCTTTGTGTATTTTCCATGATGAGGGTGTGCGCACGAAGCGCAAAATGACCGATCTGAAGAATGTAGCGTGAGTGCGTTTGATTTAATTCGAACAATTTCATTGGTCCACTGTGACCTGTGACCAGTAATTTCATTGATCAGATGTCACGAGGCAAAATGTTTTGGCCCGTATAAATCTATAAATTAGCCGCATCATTGTTTAAGCCACAGGGTTCAAAACGTGTGAAAAAAGTAGCGGCTTATAGTCCGGAAATTACGGTAATACCAGACACTAAGTAACAAGTAACTTTGCTCAGAACAAAGAAAACCATCCTTTACATTTTGTTCCCACACATGAGTCCACGTGAGGACATACCAGCAAACCCAGGACCCCCCTGGTCCTCCTCTGTATACAGTTACCATATCAGGCAATACAACAGTCACACACCTTCTGAAGGATACATACAAGATATAAAAGTTGATATGAAAGGATTATGAGAATACAAAAACATACGTCATTCATCACTAGACTGTAATGTGTCAGCTTCTGTAACAGCATCTCATTTCCTGATCTGCAGCACCTTGTTGTGCTGTTACAGAGATGTTACAGTGTGAAATACCTTCTCTGTAAAAGTGCTAAAAAGGCCCACAGCCTTCATTGGCTGACAATCAGTCATTCAAGTGATCACGTTTTACTTTCAGCAGAAAACGCTTGCAAATGTCTCAAAATGCTCACACATAGACAAACACGTAAACACGCGTTAAACACGTTATTTAACGTCATTATCCTTTGACAAATACATCACTTCCTCTCTCTCTCTCTCTCTCTCTCTGTCTGTCTCTCTCTCTCACACACGCACGCACACACACACACACACACACACAGTGCACAACCTGGTGGAGGGTTTTTTCTACGCCATATTAATATTTATGACCAGTTTTAACGGCTGTGGCTTTTACAGCCGGGCTCTCAGCGCTCTGCACTTTATTAATATCATAAGGACAATGTCAGCAGAGCCATAAAAGAGTGTGTGTGTGTGTGTGTGTGTGTAGGTGTAGGTTTTAGAAAAAAAGTTTGGTGTGAATGAAGGAAGTATGTAGTGAGGACATGACAACCTTTTGCTTTTCACCATGTTTTTTTTTTAGATACACGGTCACATTTAATTTTAAATACTGGCAGCTATAGTTGCCAGAACTTAACCGTGTCTTAGAAATTACAGTATGATTTTTTGGCAACCGTAAATCTCATAGTTTGTTTTTTTCACGGTAAATTACTTTGAGAAAAAATGCAAAATGTTCTATTTTCACAGGAAAATTTTGCATTTTCTACATATTATGACAGTAAAAATGAAAATGATGTACTGGTTCTTGATTTAGTGAAATACTACTTGGGATTTTATGGCTTTTAATGTTCTTTGGCAGTTTTTTGCTGTTATTTCTAGAAACATTTTTTGCAGTGTGCAAAGATAGATAGATAAGTGGATGCAGTCTGTAGTAGTAGTAGTTTGTGTGAGGTCTGTCCTTCTTTAAATAGGAATAGAAATATTGATAATTTTCAGCCCAGCCTCACTTTCCTCTTGGTTTGAAAGTCAGCCTGGTGTGTGTGTGTGTGTGTGTGTGTGTGTGTGTGTGTGTATGTGTGTGTTAGTGTGAGTAGGTGTGTGTGTGTGTGTGTGTGTGTGTGTGTGTGAGTGTGTGTGTGTGTGTGTGTGTGTGTGTGTGCCTCAGATATTATGAGATCCCAATCTCTGGCCTCTCACCGGATGAAGGGTGCATGCCAGGGGGGGAAATGTTGCCAACAAGTCATTACAGGGTTACCGCAGGAAGTCCAGTATCACACGCAGAAACACTCACACTCACACACACACACACACACACACAAGCACAAACACAAACATATGGATGAATGAGATGCTGGTCAAGTGGAAGGCAGAGGTGTAGATCTGTGACTGAGCTATCAAGGACAAACATTTTTGGATGAACACTTTTTTTTTAATGTACTTACTTCTTACTGATACTTTCTCAAATGCGTTCTACTTATATATAAAATATAATGCTAATAATGAAATGTGCCATTAAAGTGAATGCAGTGGCCTTGTAATCCTCTCAGCAACAACACACACACACACACAGACACACACACACACACACTCTTCATCCAACTACAGCATCATCTCTGCTTCCATTTGTTCCTCTTCCTCTTCCATCTTCTATCTTTTGCTCTGTTCTGTCAATCCTGCTCCCATATCTTTCTATCAACCAGCCTGTTGGTGATGGAGGCATCAGATGTGCACCTTTTAGTTGTATTTTCATTTATTCTTGCATTATTTTGTTTTCCCTACAGACCCGGGAAACTTGCTGTTTGAACTAATATAAAACATCTAGGATGACTGGCCTGTTGGTCATCTGTGAGGTGGTGAGAATATAGACATGTCCAGGTAGATCAATGGTTCTGGAGCTCCATGCTAACACGTTAGCACACACTATGTTGAGTAAAAGTAATGCTGTTAGGCATTAACAGCATTTTTAATCTGAATCTCAATATATGTTTTAGTTTTTAGTGCTAAAGACACAACATCTGCCATAAATTCTATATTGGTAATAAAAACCTAACATAACTCTTTTTGAGCTATGATGGATTACTTTCCACCACCCAAAACCATGGAGATCTACTGTGCAGCTACTCTCCTGTTCAGCCGATGAATACATGGTTTCTTAATGGAAGTAGGTCCAAAAACAAACCTCCGTCGGCCAAGTTACATTTGACATTTTAATTACAATTAATTTGCAGAATAAAATGTATTGCTGTGTTGTTATTTTTCTATGTTGTAAAATAATACCAACCATACTTCTATTACTCACCATTACTCCAGTGTGTGATAAAGCATTAGCATGGAGCACAGGGGTGAATGATGGATGAATACTGCATGATGTCTATGTTTTCATCTCTCAGAAGTTAACGAACAGGCCAATCTCTCGGGTGAGTGAAACGATCATTTCACAAGCCGTAGAGCTTCTTATTACCTCTAATTCATTTGATTGACTGCTGACCACGTCACAGCTAGTCAGATGTTCCAAAGTGAGCCTCCAAATGGCCTCTCTTCATGTTAAGTCAACTAAATATAGACAAACATATTGATCGTACAGGCCGCAGGGAAACATTCAGCACTTGGCCAGACAACTAGACAGACATGCTGTCAGACTGACAGAGTGACAGGCAGCCACTCAGCGTCTGTAAAAGCTTTAGGAGACAAAGTTGATAGACAGACAAAATATTTCACAAGTTTTCATATGAGGACACACAAACAGACATGCAGCCTCAGTTCAAAATGTCAACGAGTCAAAAAAAAAGTTTTCATTCCAGCCGTGAACTAATTCAATGTGTTTGTCCTTCTTCTGGGTTTTGCTCTGTTGTCATCATCGGCCTCACCTCACCATGCTTCAGAAGACATGCTTATTCCTACTCTTATTACCTGTAAGTAGAGATTTCACATCAGGAATAACTCCTTTCTCAGCCCATTATTTGTTCTTTATGATCAGCTTTTGATTCCTGTAAAAAATGTGATTTGTTTTCCTGCATCCTGTTTGACTTGTACCATATTTAACCCCATAATGCATTTGGGCACATACACTGTTTCTCTCACAATATTTAAAACCCTAAAGACTTCCTCTGGCCAGAGTAGAATCGACATTTCACCAGCCAACTAGACATTTACATTGACTATTTATTAGATAAACTGTTCTGTCTGTCATGGTCATCATTTGACTAAAGATAGTTCTTGTAATTGTAATGTTACTCAGATCAGTTTCATCGTCTACAGTGTGATCCATACAGTCATCGTCACCCTGAAAAGTTAGACAAAACCTCAGCTTTTCATTTTCAAGTTCAAACAATCCACTAAATATGGGTCTCACTTCTAGTTACTAGATTCAATTAAATATGAGAGAATGATGAGAAAAATGATAGTGACCTCACATTCTCCATAGTGACCTCATTTTTTATAGTTTTGCTATTAAAGTTTGGCAACTGGTTAGCATTGTGGTAAGAAGAGGTCTCTTGTTGCACGCCTTGGTAGCTGAGAGGTCGCAGCGCACGCCACATAACTGCAGCAAAAATGCCACCCAACATTCTTTAAAAGAAAAACCTTCACATTCCATTAGTGGCAGGTTTCTAGCATTTCTATTGGACGAGTGAGTGGGCCTCCCTTAGGGGTAGCAACTTAGCAGCAGTTTTTAGGAGAGGACATTGCTCCTTAAACTTCCCGTGCAGGTCTTTAAAACTTGGATCGTGACACTGGACATTGTCAGACATGCACACTGTAGGAAAACACTCCTCCTCATTGGCGAGTGCACAGAGTATTTTGGAAGGCACTGACTGACTCTACAGCAGTAGTTTGATGGTGAAGGGGAAATTTCAGCTGGACTTCATTTGCATTGTTTGCACGGTCCATCTCTTAAAGTGTCTCAACCTGAAAGGTCAATGTAATTCACTGTTATCTTCGCCACCAAGTGGCCATTTCCTGCGTATTAACCAGTTGTAATGAGGTGCTATTATAGCTGTCTGTTCATACATGCACAAGCACGTCCACGCACACACACGCACACACACACGTACCCCAGCATACCTGCGCAAACACATGCACTCTGTTGCCCCGAGCTACACCTACAAATCCCTGCAGAGAATCCCTGCTTCTCCATCTGTCTTCAAAGCATCTGGAAATTTCCTCCAAATCTGCAGCAGAGTCCAAACTGAGCGTAACACTCATCACGTGCAAACCCTTCTTCTTACAACAGCCACCCTGAGGCTGTTTGTCCCGACCAGAAGGACTTCTCTGCACTGAGAAACGGACACAGTTAGAATGACGGCACCCGTCACTGTGGTTTCACTGCTTTTCCAAACTCGCTGCAGTGTTTAATTTGTTTCGGCAGAAAAATGATTACACGCTGCCGTATTGAATCTCCTTCCAATGTGCCTATGTCGCAGATACATCCACACTAACACACACAGTTCAAATCATGTATCTCACCTCAAGTAAAGTCTCTCCCACACTCACTGCACAGTATACATAACACAAGGAATGGTCATATTCAGACACACTGTATTTACTATATATGTCACTTTCAGTGTGAAGTCCCTTTCAGAGCCGGACCAATATATTGGCATTGATGATATTATTGGGATGCAGAGTAAGTGCACATGAGCAGTACTAAATTAACTTTAAAAAAAAAACTCTAAAACAATGTCAGGTACACAAATAAACATCACATCAGATATCAAATGTGCTGTGAATGAAATGAAATGGCTCAAAAAAATAATGAGCTCAGTTTTTGTTAGAAAGTGTACAGACACACACAGTCACATACACACACACACACACACACACACACACACACAGACACACACACACACACACACAGGTGTAGCCCAGGGATGTTTACTGTTAGATGAGAGAGCGATTTAAAGTCATGCAGTCTCCTGCAGGCCTGCATGTGTATGCTCTCTCTCTCTCTCTCTCTCTCTCTCTCTCTCTCTCTCTCTCTCTCCCTCCCCCTCTCTCTTCACCTCTCTGTATCCCTCAATCTCTCCCTCCCTCTCTGGGTCCTCCTCTAAATCCTGTGATGCGCAGTTGAAAGTTTGTTTGGGCTTGGCCTGCAGCCTCCTCTGGAGCTACCGCTGTCATCCTGAAGTGACTGACTGCCTGTCTGACTGCAGCAGCAGCAGCTGGGGACGGCTGCAGGATATCTGAGCGAGCTAGCTGCCAGCCGGCTGGCAGAGGCCATTCTAGCCAAAATACGGGAGATCTGTCAATCCCTTGACAAGTGAAACAAATGTCGTTTCCTTGTTTGATTGGACGCCTTAAGGTTGCCCCCGTTGTCTCACCAGACTTCTACTAAAATAAATGCAGTCCTCTTTCTAGGAAGAGAACCATCCTGGTAACCTATAAATGGTTGATTATTTAAGAAGTACATATTTGTAGCTATATTCAGCCACAGTTTGTAGCTACAATATAACACCATTTCAATAATGAATGGCACAAAAGTCCTTGGTTGACACTTTCACGGGCTGAATCCCTGGACTTTGACAAATTTTAAATAATAACCATGTTAAATCAATTAATTAAATAAATATAATTTTTTATTTCCTTTTTTAAACAGCAATTACAACTTAGATGTATGTTTAATGAGAGATGTATCAAATGCTGTCAAAAGGTAAAACCAATGTATTTATAACTAAACAAAGAATATTCTCTAATTGTTGTAACATAAAACTGATCCATTTGTCTTTTTCTCACCAGAAACATGTTAATGTGAAAATGTATAACGTAATGAATGTTTAACTTAACTTAACTTTCTTAGACACGTCACTAACTGACACACAAGAGTCAAAGTGACATCTTAGCACAGTGCTTTTCGTTAGGCTCATTAACAGTGTTTAAAGAGAAGTAGTTCTGCGTTCGGTCCAGTTCTTGATGCCCACCAACACGTGGAATGCTTCTGCCATGCGCCGGTAGCTAAAAGAAATGAGAAACTGAAACTGAAATGGTGAAATGTTGGCCTTTTCAGTGTCAGGATGGCCTTCATCAGATTCTGACAAATGAAACACACACCTTTATGTTTTCAGTAGCACTTATTTCAACACCTTCCAAAGAGGTAACTTCATGGGAGACTTGAATAAGAGCTCAAAGATTCACAGAACTGCATCCTCCACATTTTAGAAGTACTGAATGATGACCGTCAGTAATGAGTTGCACTAAATGGATTTCAAACATTTGGGAAATGAACCCTTCAAGTGCTCATGACATCTACTATATCAAATGAGCAACGATTAAAAAGGGTTTTATTTTTTGAGTTCACCAAAAGTGCCACTGCTTAGCCTCACTCCATTCGTCTCATCTCCTGTCTCCTACCATCAAACCCATCAGGGAAGCTCTAAGAACCCCCCCCCAATAAACCAAGTATCCACCACACATTGCTCATTATCGGCACATCAAACGGCCTGCAATTAATGTCTCCAGCTGCACAAAGTAGTCCATGATTCTGTGCGCGGCCGACACCCGGCGGGGTAACCTTAGTGCTTAATGAACTGCCACCGTGATATTCATTAAAGTGTCGCGCTCATTGCCACTTACAATATGCAAGGAATTTGTCATTTAAACAAGTCCATTATCAGGATGAATGTGTGATAGGTAGGGAGAGGGGGGGGTGAGAAGGCATTTCTCTGCACACGTCACATGTTTCTTCTTCTGTTACCTTTGCTCTTCTTGTTCCCCCCCCCCCCTCCCCCTCTCCTGCCCACTTTCTGTCAGAGTGCAGTCAGATAGCCAGGAATAGGCCACTCTGAGCTCCAATCACACCGGAGGTTTTGAGGCTCCGTCGCCTGTAAATTGGTGTGGAGTAGAGGGAGGTTGGATCTGGGGTTGATGGGAGGAAATGATTGTGGGAGAAACTTTTGCCAGGCCATTCCTCCTCTTCCATCTTGCACATTTCTGTCTCTCTCTAACGCCTTCATCGCGCTCCCTCTTGTTCCCCTGGTTGGCCTTTTTCCTCATTTCCTTGCTTATTCTTGAGCTGTTTCATCTGTTTTCCCTCTTGTTCTATTTTCACCCACTGACATATCTTAGACATACACACACTAATATGCAATGATAGTGATTTAATTTCATACATCTGCATACCTCGTTCAGTCTCACATGTACACAGTATTCTGTGAGCCACTGGAATGATGGGGATGAAAAGAGACGTTGCTTCCACATCTGCCCTCCCGTTTATTGCTGTCTGGCCTGCAGAGGGTCTATAGATGCAGCGGTAAAGAAGAACATTCACAAACAGACACACAAAGATCGTAGATAAAAATGTGCACTCATATTACACTAACGCGTAAAGTCGCACACACAGACTTACACGCACCACATGAACACAAGCATGAACGGCTCCAAAGGACTTCTGTTCATATTCTGCAGCCATTAATAACATCCAACATCAATGTTTAGTGCTGTTGCAATCAGTAGTGTTCCTTTTTATGCAGTGAAACAAAATCTTAAGGATTGATTCAGGAGTTCAAATCACCAACCAAGCGATCTTGGTTTTTACATCTGAGCTGAGATTCACTTTATAGAGCTTTTTATTTGTACTTTTAAGAAAGCATCACAGACTGTAGGCCAGATTGTTGTGGCCTACAATCTGGTTGAAGAACTGTTCTAACAGAGACGCTCCTTGTCGGTATTAACAGGTTAAATCAGGACATCAGTGAAAATCACAAGCTTCTGTGTGTCTAAAGTACAGATGAGAGCCACGAGTCATGCAAACAGGACTTTTCTTTTTTTAACTTATGTTTCACCAGCTGCCTTTCTGCAGCAGATGTCACCTCCAGAAATGTTCTGGACCTTCTTCATCTGAGTACATCATTATTTTCCTTTTCTCTATCACTGACTACGTTTACATGCACACACATCTTTTCACATTTGACATCCAGAGTGTGATACAGGTCATGTAAACCAAATGTAGCATTTTCCGATGAAGACAAGAGGGATATGCTGGTATTATTCAGGTTTTAGGAGCCTTCTCTGGACATGTACACAGCTCCTTCAGAATCTCCGCCACATGGCCTCTCGCCTGTTCACGGGCAGCTCTGTGCATTGGAAACAAACCAACTAGCAACAGTTTGCAAGACTGTGGTAGAGATGCATGCACAGAAGAAAAGATAAGGAGAAACATAGCTACTTTTAAACGTGATGAAAGACCTGGATACCAACAGGTTTTTGGATTTATGCAAATATCTCAACGCCGGGCCTCGTCAAGAAGGTGGTAGAAGGAATGAAAGGGGGAGACAACGGCCACCACCGTCAGAAAACTTTAAAAAAGCCCTGTTTTGATGCAAAGAAGCAAAAAGCTCCAGCAGCTCCAGCCGTTCGACATGTTAGTGCGTCGACCCCGGAGGATACACAGCTGCAAGTAAACGGAAATATTAGTGGAACATTCATATTCATTAGCCAAACAGCTTTGTCGGAATATTGTACTTTTCAGAATAAGATCAAATTAAAGAAAGTTTGGAGTGTGTAAATGGAGTCGATGACTGTAACTCAACCTTTAAGTAGTTCATGAAAGCTTTTAGACATGTTGAGAGAAACAAGTCATATGGAAGATATGTGCAACGCTCTAAAGGAAACTAGTATTTATACTCTTATAATTTGCCTTTTGGAGTTTTTCAGCGACACACAAACAGGCGTAATAGGCGGCTTCGTGATGGGCCACTGAGAAACACACCCACTCATTGGCCAGTGTGCAGCAGCAGCCAAATAAAGCAGACACGTGTACAAGCACTCATGGGCGAAAAGACTGAACGTCCAGCACTTACTCAGCCTTCGAGAAGATCAAGTGTTTGCTCACACACACACACACACACACACACACACACACACAGCCCACTGTATACCATTCGTGACTAGATGTCAGACACTTTGAAGTTGAAGAATGTGTTGGCGGATTCTGGAGGAGGTTTTTCTGTTGACTTCAGATAAAGAAGTGAGATGATTTTTATATGACTCAACTGGAGACATTTTTAAAATGATGCGTTACTGATACACATCTTAGTGGCAGTATCTGTTCATTTGTAAAGCACAACAGGCACCGATGTGAACAAACACTGGCTGTACAGGCTGTGTGAAACTTGCTTAATTGCTCTGTTCTGAGCTTGTGGGCAGTGCAGGATTCTCAGCTCTAGTGTTTTGCTGCTTCACACTTTAGAAAAAGCAAATCATGTCCTGATACGTGAGTAAAGTGTGAGAGCTCGCAGAAAAATAAACAAAACTAGTGAAATCAAAGCGTGTCTTCAACACCAACCATGACTACAACTAAAACACCCTATTGAAACGTGTTTTTCCTCATTACCACTAGTGTAGAGTTGATCTATAACTGAGGGGCAATTTATGGTTCAGAGACCTCGAAAACAACATAAAACATGAGGAGAGAAAACAAGACACATAAAAGGTGATTTTACCACAGTGAGTCACAGTTAGACATTATATAACCATTAAAGTGATAAAAAAACAAAAAAAAACATTTAGAGCTATTTTGAAAGTGAAGGAAACCCACTGTGCTTATTGGCTCTCCTTGGATTTCTCTGCAACCCTCAGATCCACCCAAAGCTTTGAGGCCGTAATGTTCGCCAAGGTTACATCATACTTCGCAGTCTGCTGGTTTACAAGTGGATCACCATATATTTCTGTTATCCTTAGTGGGAGATTACAGGTCACATGTGAAAGGAAAATGCTTGATAAAAACAGTCATGTAATTCCCTTGATCTGCGAGGTCTCAGTCAATATTTGTGAACATAAGCGACTTGCTCCAAAACCAAGAGGCCACAGAGCTTCTGCTTTGATTTATGTTGTAAGTTATTTACAAGCCTCTGCACTGACTAAGAAATCCAATCATTATTTTCATAGGCAAGGTTTACAAGTTTAATTACAAGTTAAAAGTTAATTAACTTTTGGAACATTCTTCACCACTTTCAACAAAGCTAATGTCATACTCGTCCTTTACTTTTCATATTAAAATAGTTTCTAATGGATGCTTTCAATGATTAAAAACACATTAGAGAAAGCCCTACTTGAATCTGACAATATAATAATGGTAAAGTACAAAACAGGTGTTCCTTACTTAGGGGGAGCAGTTTTTTGGGGGGGTATCCATTATCTCCTCAAACGTCTTTAAATGACATTGAAATTGTGTTCAGTGTTCTTAAATGACAGCGGTAAATTACAGCTGGTGTAAGAAGCACATGTTGACTTGAAATGTATTGCATCAGGTGGAGCTGCCTTTTTAAAATGCTGATTTTAGATGTGATTTCTGGAACAACAGAAAGTTGTTTGTTCTCCATCTACAGAACAGAAAACATAGAGTGCTGGTAGACTGGGCTGAACCTGCTCCTCCTCCCCAAAAGAACAGGTCCAGCCTTCGAAAGACTAAAACCAATGGTGAATTTGGACAGTCCTACTCGCCCATATATAACTGCCTCTGAAGGAGCCTTTAAAACGTGACAAACCCTGTGGGCCTGCTATAACACACCCAGCCTGGACATGTAGATGCTGAATCCAGCTGTCAAGTCTCCATAATGTCCTAGCTGGTGTCCTCAAATAGAGATGAAACAGACTACAGAACGGGTCGCCTTCGACTTCATTTCATTCTGATGAAAGCAGCGGTGCGTTCTCTGTATGTGGACAACAGACTCACACTAATTATCACGTCCAGTATGTTCAGGTCCAGAGAACGTTTCTCACTTGTGGAGGAAGTTTTCAGGAGATACATGCAGGACAAGACAGCACGAAGTCTGCTTCATGGTGGTACTTCTGCGAGCTTCCAGTCGATGTCGGATTGTAATGGCCTGCTGTCATTTCTGCCATCTGGTGTATCAGGCGACTTAAATCTGAAGATTCAGGTAGAACTCCAAATAGCCAACGCAAAATGGCCAACAGATGGGAGCGGTGGAATGTGAACAGTTAGTGGAAGAAAAAAAACAATCCTAAGGACACAACCACACTTAAGGGACATCTCATGAGCAGTTAGACAACGCCGTTTACCATTAAACATGGCCACTGCCACACATGTTACAGAAGTACTGAATGTCAGTCTCTCCCCAGAGTCATCAGCCTCATGTTTCATGTCAATGAGTGGAACAGTAAGATATATAAAATTGCTGTAGATATAAATCATCTAACCATTGGCATAAAGGTCAATGTTTACAATACCATTTGTTTATACTGTTGCATAGCAACGGTATATGGCTGCTAACACTGTAAACAAGTTGGACTTTTTTTTTTACTTTTGGATACTGCAATGCATGAAACACAATGTTCATCCTAATGTCAAGTCACTGCATTTTTACCAAGAAATATAATTCTCTTCTGTTTGATGTTTCCCAACAGTATTGTTGGTTCTGTGATGTATTTGTGTGACTGTATTTGGGCACTGCATTGTGGGTTGGCTGCACTTATGTATGTGCCTTTACGTGTGCGCTTGTTTGTGTGTATGCGGTCATACCACAATAGGAAGCTGGCGAAGAAGCAGAAGGAGACTGCCAGCAGCTCCACCCAGCAGAGGGAGATGGGTCCGGTCACCACAGCTGACAAGAGCACCACTAAAGTCAGCACCCTCCACAAAGACGACCCCTTCTCCACCTCCAACCAGGACCTCAACGGCTTCAGTAAGTCAAACTCCTGCGTGCTTCTGGCCTGAATGTGCATCCTAAATCTGTTGCCTACAGGTGGCACCATCATGGAGGGCCATTAGGGAATCAACTGTTCTAAATAGGTAGAATACTGCCAATACAAGACTGTTGTGCTGTTGAGGTAAAATCATTCACAAACAAACGTCTTGTATAATACATTTAGCTGAAAGTTAACTTTCACATAATAAAGTTTCTTTTCCCCTTGTCTCTACCCGAAAATACACATATACTATGTCTCTGTGCCATTAATCACTTTGTCAGATTCATTTATTCAAATAGTGGACATCTAATTTCATAATAAAACTCTCCATATGTTCCTCTTTCACCAATATCAGCAGTGTGTTGTGCCGCTCTGCCAGCCTCCATCTTACTGCTGTTGTAATCATTTTCATCTCTGCTCTGTTATGACTCGTACACGTGCAAGTGCATGTATTCATACTGCATGGAGGATTTCATATATGAAACTGTGTGCATCTCCAGCTGCAGTCATGAAAGTCAGCCTGCCCACATGTGCGTGGCTGGGTGTGCACATCTCTTTGTAAAAGCATGTGTGTGCGTGCACGTGTCCAGGGTAATTAGACAGGGCCTCTCAGAAGGACATTTTTCTCTTGAAAATGTCAGGCTGGCCTTTTGGGAGTGCTTGGCCACTGAAAGCCAGGGGTGCTGGAGAGAGACTAAGTAGCAAGCTAATGCCGTCTGTAATTGCCTGCACTCTTCCTCTAACTGCCCATGGTGCAGTTCTGACAGACAACAATGTTTTTGCATTAAAAACACAAGAGCCCACTTTTATCCGGACCTTGTATGTACGATAAAGCTGTGATATTTAAAACGTTCAAATAGACTTGGCCATGGGAATTTGCAACATATGGAAAAGGAGCTTACTTTCTTCTAGACCATGGATCAATATTTGAGACATTGAACATTTCTTTTCTTCCAGCCTAACTATACTATGGCTGAGTCTATGAATAACGATTTCAGTGTTTGGAGGATTTAGGAAAAAATAGGTTGCTGTCTGGGCACTAGATGTATGATAAGTAATGTTTTTTTATAATAAGCAAATGGTTATTTATTGCTTCCAGGCAGAGCTGACTGGACCTTGCTTGGGGCCAAATATAGAGTTTTTGTTTTCCAATTGGGTTTTTACCTGGAGAAGTTTGGACTTTCAAAAGAGAAAAATGTCTTGGCCCATAAGCTATACAGTCCAGAAGGAGATTACGCTATTGTGTCATTCCATGCACATTTTATGGACAGACTATGACAAGAAGTATAACTCTTTTTCTTTTGCCGTGTCACTTTCTATGCTTTTCATTAGTTTGTTGTTTAAGGTCCATAACAATTAGCAGGTTGAGGTTTATTCATTTATTCAGGTTGCTGGCTTTCATGCTTCTTCACGTCTTATTCAACACGTCCTCATACCTAAAATAAAATGTGACCTGCGGAAACTACCGGACCTTTGTTGTCATGGTAACAATAAGAAACACGTGTTTAAAGTTGTGAAACAGTGGCACACAAAAGATGATGGTTTGGGTTAAAATAAGTTTGTTATGTGACTTACGTCCCGTGGCTTATTAACACTAGAATAGTAAGTTAAGTGATGTTGCGTAACTAATGCTAATGACACAAGTTAAGTTATAATTACTACGGCCACTAGAGGTCGCCGCCCAGCAATGAACATAAATCTTTTGTTGTAATAAGCTGCTTGCACAGACGACCTACACATCTGTGTTTTTGGGGTGGATGGTCTGGTTTTATCGCATGGACATTTGAAAGCACACACACACACACACACACACACACACACACACACACACACACAGTCACCGATCCAGGCTCAATTCTAATGAGACAGAGAAAAATGCTGACTCAAGGTAGGGGACCCAATAATATTTCCACAGATGGACCCTCGCAGAGCAAATAACCTTTATGTGTTATTGCATTCTCACCCAGTCGCCAGTTATCTTCACAGGACATTGCTGTCAAAGCAGATTTCTTTTGGTATGCAGGTACACTCCTCACTGTATTAAAGTTGAGCTTCTTTTTCCGAGCATTAGCATACAGTGCCGGTACGCATGAGCCGAGAGGGATTTTTTTCACAGAAGAGGAGAGAATATGTTGTGTTTGGAGTTTTTTGGAGTGGAGGGGAGAGATGAGGACGGGGGGAACGACTGAGAGAGGAGAAGATAAAATTGAAATGATCCGCTGTAGGGAAATTGGGCTATTGTACCAGAAAACAGTAGAGCAAACAGAAAAGGAATAAGAATTAGGCAAGAGGGCTGCTACATGGATACTTTTCACACCAGGAAATGATCATCACATTCATTTTGAAGACATTAGTAAAATTACAAACACTAGATGAGGTCTCTGTCAGCCTTAATACTGCCATTTATTTTTTACATTTTGTTTGATGGGAAACCTTGCAGGTTATTTCATGGTAAGAAATAGGAAAATAGTGCCTTGTTCTTCCAGAGCAAGTGGAGTGACAGCTTTTGGGTTTACTGGTGAGCACATTTATACTATTATTGAGCCAAAGTAAAAACTTTTGATCTATTGGTGACAAGAAGCAGCACCGTTTACCAGAAATGTATCATCTTCAGGAACAATAACACTGCATTTACATTAGTCTCTTATCTACATCAGTTGTAAATCTGGGTACTTGGTGCTACTGTAGTCCAGAGGCTGGTGGTGTTGTACATGAGAGTTCATGGATGCGACAGGGAGGAAGATGGCTAATTTCACCATCACCTCGGCCGTCATTATCACAAGAAGGTGCTGTAAGTGTCTGCTTCCACGGACCACTTAGTGACGTCGTTACACTTGGGAGTAGCGTAGGCTTGGAGAGCTTAATGCATTTCCAACTTTTCAGCATCTAGCTCGAATGTGTCTCAGACCTCCTCCATCGTTCTAATTGTTTTGCAGTCCCTGTGCGGTACTTGTTGGCTGTGTTTACACTTCCACTTGCTATCAGATAGCAATCTGGTTGGCCAAAAGAAACGTTAAGTAGCAGACTACCCTCGGGACCACCCTATCAATATGAAACAGAGCAAAAAGGCAGCAGAGTTTGCGGTACAACTTTTCCAACTGAGACTAGAAGAAAACAGTGTATATCTATTGTACCGCAAGAAGGAGCGATGACAACATAAATACATCAGGGAGAGTGGAAAAAAGTGCAGGAGAAATGAGAGGAAAGTCGAGCTGAGGAGGTGAGACGAGAAGAGAGAGGAGGATGGGGACAAAGAAATCGTGTCCTCTGCTCAGTGAGTACGAAGTAACTGCCACCAGCTTAGAACATCAGTACTATGAAATACATACATTCCTACATGATGAAGACGTGTAATAATACTGTCTATACTGACATGCATGGGCACTGACTGGCTGCTGAAATCCTATACATAATGTTTAGACGTGTTAGACAGCACTCTCCACCACCCTCCTCAAAACACCATCTTTTGAGAGATTCAGGGAAAATTGATGCCAGTGAGCACTGGACCTGTTCTGGAGGCTCACTGTGGCCGAACACCTTTCGTAGATAATATTATTTATACATAATATTACATTTGGATATTTCTTTTCATTCATTCATATCAGTTTTCACTAGTTTCTCTGTCCTAGAAATTCCAGTGGGATGCTGCTTGTCAGGAGCACATAAACACAGGTCAAGCGATGCTAGGCTAGCTGAGTTAGTGGGACAAATACATGTAACCCTGCTATTTGTTCTTGGATCCATTTTGAGTTATATTGTTGACAGCTTGGTACCTCGGCTGCTTGGTGGTGATCGAGTATTCATCCTGTTCTCCACGCTCTGTTCATCACCAGTTGTTCATTCCACATCATCATGTCATCGTATGTATTGACCAACATTGAGAGTATGTCATATTTAAGTGAACAGTCATTGAGACGGAAAAACTTTTATCTCTCAAAATTCAATATGGGGAGCATTGATGGTGCCGTTAGTGTTATTGGATTGTTGGTTGTGCTGTTGAATATGGAGTATCGTCTTCCTTTTTGTATGCTTTCATTGTTAATTGTGTTTCTGGTGCTGATTGATTGTTGTTCTTTTAGATGAGTTCACTGACCTATCTCCCTTCTCTGCTCGTCTCTCCTCTGGTTTTCTCCTCACCTCCTGCTTTCTCCTGTTTTCCCTTCTCACATCCTGTTCTCATCGTTTCTCATCTCGCTCCCTCATCTCCCTTATTTTCTCTTCCCCTCTCCTTTCACCTCCTCCTCTCCCTCTTACCTTCCTATCCTTCCCCACACCTCCTTTTTATCTCATCTCTCCCTTCCCCATTTCTTTTTCCCCATTTTCTCCACTTTTCCTTCTTGTTTCCTCATCCTTTTATTCTCCTTCTTTTCACCTTTCCTCCCTTCCTTCTCCTCCCCAGCCTCCCCCTCTCCCTGCTCCTTCTCTGTGCAGGGAAGCAAGACACTGCAGAGCAAATCCCTGCTGAACTCCTACTACTCAGGTACACACTTAAACACAGACACACACAGTGTTAGAAGATGCGTTGGGTGGTGATTCAGTGTCTGCAGAACCTGTGGAGCTGCATGCAGCTGTAATTGCAACTGGACAAACGGTCCCTGTGAAGGACACTGTGGAAACCAAGAAACTGTTTAGGTTGATCCACTGGTTCTTGCATGCTTGCCAGGTAGTGGATATTACAACTGAAAGAAAACTGAACTACAGCTCCCTAAAGCTTTTTCAGTGCTCAGCCCTCAGTGGTTAACACTTATGTTTGCTGGTTCACTAGTAGAACATGTTAATGGGTCTTTGCTCTCTGCTTTCTTGGCACGTGGCCGGAAAAAGAACAACAGAACTTGCACTAATCTTGGGCCGTTTCTAAGTGTGAACACAGTAATCACACTCGGGTGCAGCCCAAAACAACCGTCCACAGACCCTTTACAGAAGGTGGTTTCTATTTGTAATTGCTGCTTGTGTTTCTCAACCCAACAGACAAAGACAGAGGTTCTTACTTCCTTACAGCATAAGGACAGACCAAATATGTTTTTAAAGATGCTTGCTGATGTTGCTATTGTTGAAATGTCCCTGAAACGATGTATTGCACTTATTGCTGTTTCTCTCCATGTGTCTGTTGAATATGTGTGCAGTGTCCAAAGAGCCGGTTCCTGCTACAACCTCTATAGGTGAGTAAAAACAGTTCATCTCACCTTCATTCCATCAATATATTTAGATTTGTTTGGTCAGATCTCTCTCAGTTCTTATTTAACAATGCGTGACAGCTGTGGTTACAGTAAAAACTCCTACACTACTTACCTGTGTGTGTGTGTGTGTGTGTGTGTGTGTGTGTGTGT
>JAVQJD010096732.1:0-14987 GCA_036023655.1 Nannoperca australis | reverse complement strand
AGTGATTTTCCTCTCCACACTGACAGGAAGCAGAGACGAGTCCTGAACTTTCTCCACACAAGGACATTCCTGATGACACATTATTAACCATCACAATGAGAAATATCTATACATGAGGGAAAATTAACTGCAGCTATACTTTAAATCCGACATCTACATCCTGCTCAAAGTGGACAACATTATGTTAACAACTTATTTCATAATCGTGGTCATTTAAATGTGGTCGCTTCAAGCTGCTTAGACTGAGAGTTCTCTTGATGTTTGAACATGTCAAGTCAGTATGATTCATAAAGCCCAATATCACAAATCACAATTTGCCCCAGGGGTCTTTACAATCTGTCCAACATATGACATACTGTTGGTCTATAGTGTACACAACTGATCTATCTTAAGACATCTTAGATTTAGGTGCTACAAAACCGAGGTGAATCCTCTATAAAGATAAATGATCCCCATCTCATTCCCAGTCTAGCAGAAAGTCAGAAATTCAGAGAACTACAAACAAAACATGAAACTTCAAAAACACAAGAACACACACAGGTAACACACGAGGAGGGACATGACTTCAAGAAGAACTGATGCCATGATCTGGGACTTCAGCTACTTTCTTGCTTGTAGGAGACATTGGATTTCCTGGATTAGTGAAACACCCGTATCTGTAGCTAGCACTGAAGGAGTTGAACAGACTAGTCAATAAATCCTGTCCCGTTAGTGCCTTGAATTTCTGTTCCATCCTCAAGTCTGAGATCACATTGATTTAGTGTCAGTCATTTGCCTTTCTTGTTGACAGGAGAGCTAATAAAGATAACTGCAACTGCAAGTGTAGCAGTCAGTATTCCTCATTCTTTGCATTGCTGCAGACTGTGGACTATGTAGTTATATACTGACTGCAGATAACGTCTTAGATCTTCCTGGGTTCATTCTGCAGGAGTTTTAAAGGAAAACTTCAACAGTTTGACAAATAGGCTTATTTGTTTTCTTGTCGAAAGTGAGATGAGAAGATGGATACCACTCTCATATTGTGAAAGCATAGAACTATATGAATATGAAGCTACAGCCAGTCGACTGCTAGCTAAGCTTATGCTTAGCAAAGCTAACCACCTCCATACATGAGTGGTATCATTCTTCTTATCTGACTCTTTCCCTAGTTTGTTGTGTTGTCTGGAGTATGATCACTAGACAAGCTGCACACGTGCCTTCTGCACTCACCAGAAAATGAGAGTCAGTGGAAGAATCCGACTGGTAGTGTGCTGCCGATTCAGAGATGGGGTCAATAACTGTTTTGGGTGATTGTGTATGGGTGAAGGACTGAACAGAGGAACCTGTTGCAGAGTCCACGTCAGTCTCTCCCTCTGGCTTGTCCCACTCAGTCTCCCACGGAGGGGAGTCATTCTCTTCAGAGCTGGCCAGACGAATGGCCTCCTTACCATCACTGATAGAAAGGTCTATTAAAAGGGCCACTTCGCTGGAGGTGGTGGAGCTTACATCAAAGGATGAGACCACCGCTTCACCAGAGGGCTCTAAAAGTCTCAGGTCAGAGTCGGCCTGGCCACTGGTGCTGCTGGTTAATGTAGTGTGAGGAGTTTCATCAGTTATATTCAAGGCTTCGGTCTCCTCTTCCTCTGAAAAACCTCTTGTAGTGACAACATATCCCTCCGTCGTTCCCTCCCCATCAGAGAGGGACGCGCCGGTGGTGTTGGCATCCGTGTGTATGGTGGTGGCTTGCATGAAAATCCTGACAAAGGGGGACGTTGTCGCCAGTGTAAGCGGCGAGGTGGGTTCAGCGTTACGGGTGGTGGTGGTTGATGGCACAGCTGCTGTTGTGGGGGCAGGGGTCTCAGTGGGCAGTGGCCGTGTTGTTGTTGCGTGGACAGTAGGAGGTAAAGGGGTCAGTTTTCTGGTGGTGGGTGGTGGTATGGTGGGGGTTGGCGGTTTGAACTGGACGATGGAGAAGCACAAGTGAACATGCGAGGAGAGGAGAGGAAGAAAAAAAGATGGGGAGGACAAAATTAGGATAAAACAGAAGGGTATGCAAATACATTAAAAAGCAACTCATGAGTGAAAGAAATGAGGTAAAAACTAAAGAAGACAAACAGCAAACAGACAGCACATGCATGGACTAAAATGTGCAGCATGTTGCACAGTGGAGTGTGATAAACAAACCTAGTGCTAGTTACCTAGTTACATTCCAGTTTTTACCCTTAAATATAAAGTATACACTCTGCTGCGGGTTTATTAGTTACACATGTTAAAACTAATGCAGACTAATGCAAAAGTCCTGCAGTAAATCCTCCTCCATGAAGGCTCAAATGTTCAGCTTTAAAGAGCCGTTCATTCACTTTGGAGGCTGCAGTTTGTGCAGCTGCTGAACTGTATTGTGTTCTTCTGAGAGGCGTTTCTGCCATTTAGTACCCTCACTGACAAAATATTAGCCATACCTATATCAACAACAAGACCTCTGCAACAGTTTCCATAAAGTCTGAATATTATAACCTTCATGACGAAGACAGTTGGATTAGACTGCTTTAGTTTTAGCTAGGTGTACCTAATAAACTGAACACTGAGGGAATACACTCCCGAAATCTATTTGCATTAAAAAAAAAAAAATTCATCCTTTTCAGACTTAATTTGGACTCACAAGTTGGTTGTAGATGGTGACTCCTTGGCTGCAAGTATGTTTGTGTGTGCAGACGTGCTGTTGGATACACCAGTTACACCCCCAGCGACTGCTAACACACCCTTGGCATCTAGCAGAGCACACAGCAGAAGCACAGGCGGGGCAACAACACAAACCATCATAAAGATCAGTGACAGTGAAAATGTAAGAAAAACCATCCTACATCCTCAGGTGATCTAACGCTGTCTATATCCGTTCACTTGCACCTGCTGGCATCCTGCTCACTCGTTTCCACTTGTTTTTCATACTTAACACATACTTCAGAATCTTGAATATGTCAAAACAACTCTGCTCGGCTTCGGTTGAGGTGTCTTACGGGGCTGTATGATATGTGTCGTGTGCTGAGATGTGTGTGCGTGTACTCACGGCCTGCGTCCAGAGAGCTGCTGCACCAAGCTGCAGTTGTAGAAAGTGAATTCTGTCTCCGCTACCGTCACGTTTATGAAGCGCAGTGACAGCGTCACCATCACAAACTCTGCATCAGAACACACCAGTTTCCAGTGCAGGTCAGCTTCGATCTGACCAACGTTTGAGTCACTCTCAGAAGCAGTATAGTGCTGTTTGGGATTTTTGACTTGCAAAAAAGATTTTAAAATTCCCTACTTTCGTATGTTTTGTAGTTACTGAAAAAAGGTGTCCCATTGGGTACGACCGATGAACAAATACAAAGATACTCACCATCTCCATGGCCAATAGGGGGCAGACGGCTGGCATCAGGGGTGGAGCATATCACACCAGTGTTGGTGAGGGAGGCAGGAGTTTCTGTGTCTTGGAAGAAGCAAGAGTAGGCCTCTCCTCTTTCTAGACTGGGGAGGCCCGCTACTGACACCCTGATCTGAGGGAGGGAGACAGAACGGGAGAAGAACATCAAGAAAAGAAAGCAACAAGATGGAAACAGAAACCCTATTGTTGGTGAAGTGTTGTTCTTTGGCTCTGCAGACCGAGGGGTTAACTCTTATCTTAAAAAAAAGCTAAAAGATTTTTGTTGAACTGAAACTCTAATGTACGATATGGACAGAGTCACAATAGACTACAGCAGGCACACAGTAGATATTATTGTGCATTACTCCCATCTGTCCCCCACTGTTGCCCCTGCATTACATCAGTTTTCTCCCCACGGCTGATGTTGTACAGGCTGAGGTGCTGGATGCTGAGGCACTGCTGCGTCTGGTTGAAACTCCACAGCCACTGGCCCTGCACAGACCGCCGCTGGCACTCCCAGCGCTGGCCACACCTGAAATACCACAGAGGGGTCAGAGAGCGGACAGGGATGCAGGAGAGCTTTGGCAGTAGAACTTTTTTACAGCACTGACTCACCTCCCCTCAAGGACACACCAGCCACAGTAGGGGTCTTTGACAGACAGACAGGACTGACAGTCAAGGTGATCTCCACATTCTGCCACTGGACGCTTCTCTACCTGAAAACAACAGATATGTGAGAGTTTCTGAGGTGAATTAGACGGATAGCAGCTACTAGCTACAGTCTCCGCCGTATAACAAAAAGGAAAAGTTAAACTCAATGCTTTTAACAAGAATAAAGCAATGGAAATTCACAGAAATCTGAGTACTTCATTAAGGCATTAAGGCAACCTTAAAGTTGCCCTCCACTCAAAAACATGTTCCTCTTGTTCTTACTGTTAACAGTTTGAGCTTCACTGTGCAGAACAACGTGTGTACAGAGTTTAATACCAGAAGGATGTTTTCACATTCAGTTTCTAGGTGCTCACTGAAAACACAATTTCCTGGGAGGCGGGCCTACAGGCATGATTAGTGACACATTTGGTTTCCTACTGTTGTATCTTTGTACCCTTTGCCCACACTTACAAAGTATTACAATATATCTGACTCCCTAACACAGCCAGCTACTTTATGTCAATTGCAATGCTTGTCAGACTGATATTGATGTAGATATGTATGTGACATATAACTTGAATACAGCTCTACATTCCGATTAAAGCGTTCAGTGTATAGAGAAGCAGTTTCCCACATCCATGTATCAGCTTGATCTGTGGCTGCCCACACAGACACTCTGCAGGGAGTGTGCCAACACAATGCAGGCCACTTTCTCCAATCAATACCATTGTCATGTCTGACTTTACACCTCCTGCTGACTGTTGTACCCATCACAGTGGACTGAGTGACCTTTGACCTTCACAGCCAGCTGGCCTCTCTGTTTTCTCTCGTGCTCTTTGCCTCTTATTCTTTACCCTCTTTATCTGTGAGAGAGACACAGCTTGAGGAAGTATCAAAGCCTGAAAAACTCTGACAAACAATAAATTGTCTGACGATGAATGACGAGCCATGTTCGGTCTCGTGCATGGAGACATCTGGGCCCTGTTGAATGGACAGACTCACCGAGAAGGCTTCAGCTGTTTACACGTCTGGTGAGCAGGTCCAAGATAAAACACATGAAACCTGGGAAAGCTTACATGCTAACACAAATCTACTGTGTAAAATTACATTTACCACCTGCAACCAGTTAAAACATCTTCAGACTTACAGTAGTTTTGGTCATGATGTAGATGTGCGCACCGTTCTGGTCCAGTAAAAGGTCACTGTTGATGGGAGAGTTGGGCTGGATTGTCATGTTAGCATATACCTCAACCTGACCATCTTGGCCCAGATACACCTTAAGAAAGACATCAGAAAAAACAGCAGACACTTCAGATGTTCTGGTATATGAAGGAATATCACCAGAAAATGGATTTATATGCATAGACGGACATTCCTAACATTGCAAGACTAAAATGAAGGGGGATATCTCTTTCAACTCCAACACAAATCAAATCACACTTGTGCAGGATCGCAGCAGGAGTGGCCATAGATGTGATTATGGCACGGTCCAATCTAATATAAAGCACAGGAAGACACCTCTGGCTTAAGTGATTCCCAGGCCTTCAAAATCTCATGTTACCCCATGCTAATGAGATTAGCAGAGGTTTTCATGCCTCTCTCCATAAGGCTCTCACTTGATCACTGTGAACAGAACGGAGAATCAGTTGTGCCATTAGGAGGACGCACTCAACACATTATGGCATGGGAAGTAGCTCTGTAATGCTCGGTGACTTAGACACATTCATGCAGTTTGTCATTTGGCATGTCATGTTTTGTAGAGAATGTCAACACCGTCTTGAACATGTAATAGCTGAGATACAGATGGAAGGGAGATTAAGATAGTTAGATAAACATGCAGATATTTGATCAACGGTTAAATTGCAATTATTAAAACTTTCCCCCACAGGCCTACCCTACCCTTAAAGTAACAGTTCAACACTTTAGGAAATACATTTCTTACACTAGAGGAGAAGATCAATACCACTCTCAAACAAGTCTGTATTTCATGTATGTCTGGTTTCTAACCTTTGGATGGAGCCAAGCCGTTTGCCCCTGCTTTCAGTCTTTGTGCTAAGCTAAGCATATCCTCGCTGTGGCTTCGTATTTAACACAATAATATGGTATGTGTGGTATCGATCCTCTCATCTAACTCTCGGAAAGAAACGATTCATCTATTCCTTTAACTCCAAAAGGACACTAATGGGATCGATTGCAACTGCGCTGAAATCAGGTTGGTGACATACCTTAGCTAGACAATGCAATGAGGTCTAAAACAGGCCATCAGTTGTGGCCACACACACACACACACACACACACACACACACACACACACACACACACACACACACACACACACACACACACACACACACACAAACACACACACACACTGCAGATCAGTGTGAACCTCAAGTGCTAAATTAAAACACGTCGCACAGTTCTTTCCAGCACACCATGCCGGTCATCACCCTGATGAAGGCAAGACAGCTGAAAACCTTTGGTGAATTCAGCCTGGTGTACTGCAGAACAGTTTTAATGCTGATGGAAAGTAGCTGTTTAACATTTAAGAAAATCCTCAAGGGCATGATGTCTTTTTATATAGTGTTTTACCAATTAGCTCCCTAGTCACCACAAAAGCAATAGCAACCAATTAGATTTTTGACACTTAGCCAAGCTTTAGGGAATTCCCTGCATAGGAGGAAGATTCATCAGCGCATCCTGCTGATGTTGATACTTGCACCGTCTAAAGCTGTTAAGTCAAACAAGCAGAAGTGTTCAGGAAGTGTAACAGATGTCAGGAAGTGTGGGAAAAAAAAACTAAAATAAAGCCAGATGAACTGCTTACTGGATAGTCTATGCTTTTATGGACATTTGATGGTTGTAATTAGTAATGGGCAAAGCTGAAGTGCATACACAGAACCTGTAGTCCCTAACTTGACATCTTGTTACTCAAAACCAATGTCAAATGATAATTCCTTAATCCCCAACCTGGTGTCAGTAAGTTTGGGTAATTTACCTAGGGTAGATGCCGCTGACCATGTCCTGAGCCAGGAGATTGGAGGCTACGTGGCTCGGCCCGGCAGCTTTCGACAAGAGCAGTACGACCAGTCCCCGCATCTGAAGGTTGTTCTTGCTGTCGTAGACAAAGCCCCTGCAAAGAAACACCATCAGCATCAGTAGATTCAAAAACACAGACAAACATTAAAAGCTTGTAATTTATTCAGCAGTATACAAAAGTAATAAGGATACATGGTCCAATAGCTCTGTAGGAAAAACTTATTAGTATTCCTTGACAATAAAAGCAAACATGCTGCACTATACTGGCAAGCAAACAGAGTGCCACAATACAGTAAATAGTCCAATCTTGCTAAGCAGCAAAGGATTTTAATGGGGCAACATGTAATATTTATGTTTTCTAACATCTTAACCTACACCCTGCTCCAGTTATACCTGCTCCCACTGCCACACCTCACCCTGTTTTAATGAGCAATGTTTAAGAAGCAGTTAACAGCTTCAAACAAGCCAGTTTGCATAGAAACAATGTAGTTTAAATTGTGGAAGGGAAATTATGTTGGTCAATTTTTTATCTGATGAATGATCTCCCACTGGTTTCCAGTACACCGGAATGAACATTATATACTGGAAACTACACTGATGAGAGTGGTGAGACTGAACCAAAACAGTAACGTTAACGGGCAACAAAACCAAAACAATTAGTTAAAAGACACCAAAACGCTATTTAGAGCCGAACAGCCTGGTGATAAGTCCCTGTGAGTCACTATGAACGATCCTTTTCACATTACAATTAGTCATTTAAGCCATTGTTAATATAAGAATATTGATTATAGCAGCTGTAAAGGTGTTTGTATTACTTGTGTTTCCATGATCATGTTTGAAAGGAATATCAGGACGCAATGAGGAAAAACTGTTGTAGTTAGTCGGTTTGATGCTATTTGATCTGTTCTAAATGGACTTGAGGTCATAGCAATTTATTATAGACCAGCTCCATTCTGTTGGAAAAAGACAAACAAAAATACTACTGCAACCGGATAACACAACGCAAATTGTACTAGAAAATCGTAAGAGGACTGTTGAACTTATTGTGCACGGTAGAAAAAATAACAGGAGTATAATTGATCAGTTTTGCTGCAGGACTGTATATTTCTCTTGGGTGAGGAGGGGGGATACTCCCGCCCCCCAGCCAACAACCTTCTGACACATTCACAGAAACACACACACACACACACACACACACACACACACACACACACACACACACACACACACATCCACACCACAAAGACACACACAGAGCCCAGTGGTGCTGCCTGCATGGTGGGCAGATTAAATATCTTTTTACTCTCTCTGGGGAGCGGTTAGACAGAGCACCTCTAATCCTGTCCCTATGGGAGCCCCTTGTGCCATGAATCACGCTCTCGTTAGGGGCTCCGAGGCAGACAAGCGGCCACGCCCCCCTCCGCTCGATGCCCAGACACTGGCTTCACCAGCCCACCAAGCTCCAAGCTCCCACCTCCACCCCCACCCTCTCTGACCCACCCCCTGCACCACAGGGGGAGGTGGAGGAACCAGAGACAGAGAGTGGATGTGAGAGATAAAGCATGAAGAGAGGGAGGGGACAGAGAGAGATGGAGGGAATGGAGGCCAGACAGGAGCGAGAAAAGATGACAGAAGAAATACATTAGTGATTCACAGTGTTCTGGCACTGAAAGGGGAAAAAACACATACCCTGAAGCTTTGTTCCTTCCCAAAAAACACATAAAAACCCCTCACGCTGCTTTTCCAAAAGAGTTTACGATACATCGGACATTCTGTAGGGGCTGTCTTTCATCACAGCTCATGAGATTTATTTATGGTCACTCTAAATTTTTATTCAGTTGAAAATAGGGACTAGCCTGGCCGCACTGATGAACGCTGAAGCATCGTCCCCTGAACAGAAAACGGACAGAGAGCAAAAAACTGTGAAGCTGCTCTCCTCTTGGGGAGTCCGGGTATGCCAGTGGCCTGAATTAATATTTATGTCACTATCCACACCAGCATACATCAATCAATCACAAACGCCCTCCTGCAAAGGGGTGGGTCACGGATGATGTGGAAAAAGAGAGATAGTGAGGGCTACAGAGAGTGAGAGAGGCAGCGGAAAGAAAAAAAATGGGCTGCTGTCATTTCAAAGGGTTGTGAACAGGTCATCACGTGTCCTGCTCCGCAGTTGCAGCCCAAGAATTCAGAAACTTTAGCCGGCGTGTGCAGAGGCTGGAATTAATGCATGCAAATGTATGACCTCACATGTGTGGTGTCATATTGATTATCCGTCTGCCTTTATTTCCCTGCAAGTGCTGAAAGAATGTGCCCAATTTACCTGCACTTTTCTTAATGAACAGAAGCAATGAATCTGTGTCTACTGACCATAGCTCATACCTTAAGAATGTATGATTGTGATAGGTAAAAAAAAAAATACAGTATCAAAAAAAAAAGATTCTCACAATTCTAAAAAGCCTGGAGTACAGCAGGTAGTTTCAGAATCTGATGAGAGTCATGGGGGGCACTTGCTTCTGTTAGCAGACAGCTGTCAATCAAATTCGATCGGACAACATCCACAGAGACCTGACGAAGCAGATGAGCTGATGTTTTTGAGTGGTAAACTGCTCATGAATAACCATTAAAAGGTGCCATGTGAAATAAAGTGTGGTTTTTATTTAGTATTACGCACCAAAATGCTTCGTGTGTCCTCGAGGTCTAACAAATATGCTGAATGCATTGTCTTCCTCATAAAACATCTGCAAGGCAAAATATTTGAAATCCTACATTGTGTACATCCATACTTCCCTGTCATTTTCTGAATCATTCATGCGTTTCTTGGCGCATTATCTCCCTGTCAATCAGTGAAATTATGTGAAACCATTGGAAGAAATGTGCATCTCATTATCTGCGTGCACATGCCCGTGATCCTTCCTGATCCTCAACTGGAGCATCAGAAACGTTTCCTGGATGCTGCTTCAGTTTTTCCTCCATACTCTTAGTTGCTGTAACCTACTCCATCGCTGGCGAGGATCTTTCATTTCAATATTCATGTCCACACATTAGCAGAAATATGCAGGTTGGCCCATTTAAGCTAATCTTAATGGTCACTGTATTGATCAAGATAAATAAAAAGGTGAGAAAACAGTAAGGAAATACTGGTCTAAATCAAACTCTCAAGGACTGTCCTTAAAGCAAAGTTTCTTCTCCTGGGCCGCAGTCCCCTCGCTGTAACTCCAGACTTTGGGGCAAAGTTAGCTGAGCTGCAGTTTTTTGAGAATGAAAGGAAAGGAAAAACCGAAACCCAACGCCACGAGGGTCTGCCTGTCTGCTATTGTGGATATTTTTATCTGCTGTGAGTCTAAGGCGGAGACACAGTGGGAAATACGAACCAGCCAACCCAAGCTGACAGTGAGGAGTCAGACTGTCAAGAGGTCTGCTCCCACCCTCACCACCCCCACCCCCCTGCTACAACACCCAAATGGATTGTCATATCAGATTTAGGTGTATAGGTTATTACACCCTTGGGCTCCTGTTTCCAACACACCCGTCTGCATGGCGGGATTGAGTTTGAGGACTCTCTCTTCTCGTTCTCTTTCCTTGGTTCTGGAACTTCCTGGTATCTTTGATAAAACATAAGAAAGCTCAGGCATCTCCTGTGATAAAGTGATGTGACCTGTTCTTGCTCCTCCTTCATAAATATAGGCTTTCCAGTTGCATCACATACCGGGTCTATTGGCTTTGTGCAAACATAGCTACATACTGGATATAAAAAATTAAAAAAATCGATACCTGGCATGGCCATAAGTCTGTTTAGGAACATCTAATTTCAATCAAATGTCAATTTAAACTCAAAAAGAGAGGGCTGTGACAGTAAAATTATTTTGCCCTCAACTGGAGAAATCACTGTACTTCATTTACAAAAAAAAATGCTTGCCAAACTGGGAATGCTGGTAAGCATTAAGAGTCGCACAGTTTAAGCATAGTCATGCCCCTTTGGTTAATCTTTCTCTGAAAATGAAGCATTCATGCAAGGACAAACCATTTCATGACTTTGCTCCTGCTTCCTTTATATAAAAAGTTTCCACATAAAACAAATTCAGTGCAAAAAGCTCCCCAATTTCAGAAATAGGCTAGTGGCCCCACTCTCCCTGTTGGTCGGTATTTCATCTGATTGACATACTGAATATTGTTTGTTGGATCACTTTTACTCTTGAGGGAGTTCATTGCTTCAGTGCTTGTTGCTCTGGCACACATTTTCTCTCACTATTTTATAGTAAGCTTGTTGCATCCTGAAGTGGTTACAGTTGAGATCATGTGATGTGTTGCTTGAGGTGTATTTGTTAAAGGTTCTCTGTGGAGGCCTCTTGCAGCACCATGGTGCTGTGTTCTACGAGTGGCTCACTGTTTTGTTTGTCTCGTGCGCGCACACACAAGGACACACGTGCACGCGGGTGACATGGTCACACACTCCTGTCAGTGGTTCCACATCCTTCCACTGATCAACAGGTGGTGGTAACATGCCAAGATAGGCAGCAAAGCGCCAGCAAAGGCAGGGAAGAAGAAGACTGCAAGCGAGTAAATATGACCTACATGAGTGTCTAGTTATAGTTAAAAGTGGGGGTGCAAGATTATTGAATGGGGAGGTATGGCAGGAAAATGAGACTGTGCTCTCTGGGGAAAATATTATTATAAACTCTTTTTAAGAAATATGACACATTAATAATTACACACACATAACTCTGGAAACACAAGATAAAAGGAGTCATATGTTGTCTTATGGTCAATTCAGCATTAATATAATCCAGAATGATAAACTGTGTTTCCATGCAAACTTTACATTTTGGATAGTTGCCTCAACCTGCTACCAGCCTCCATCGGTTAGCTGCGCTATTTTAGTTGGAGCCATTTAAAAAATGACCATTTGTCACTAAAATAAGTGCTGCTTGGCAAATTAGATACACGCCAAATTAAAGAATGACTCATTAAACTTCTAATTATATAAACAAATCAAAGATTGTAAGGAATTCACTGTCTAACGAGAGTGTGACGGTATTTGAGGAGTTTCTCTGCCGTGTTTGTTGCTTCCTGTTTGGTGCTGGAGAGACAGCACTTACCGTACAATAATATTACACGTTTGATTTTACTGGAAGGTCATGATGAAGAAAAGACTGACCTAAGACAGCTCGGACTGAGTTTTCTGACCACCTCACAGATTGCTTTGCGAATGTTTCATGAAGAGAGATATGTTTACAACACGTGTTATAGCTCAAGGATTCCCACAATGTGTTTTGCTGAGAAACACTGAAAATGACCACAAGTTTTGCATGTTTACAAGAAAACTCCACAGGTCCCTTTAAATAGTTTATATGCAACTTATTCCTTATATCCACAGTCAGATGCTGAATGTTTAGGACTACTGTTGGACAGACGCAGGGTATTGGATGGCACTTCTATGAAATCAAATGCAAATGAAAAGAGAATCAGACAGCAGCCGGCTTTACAAATCTGGTGCATTCAGTTGGGATCAACACGGCCTTTCTTCTGCATACTTGCATCTTGCATCTTCCCTTTGAAGGAAAAACACCAAACGCTTTCAAATCCCTTGACTCTGTTTGTTCTGAAGTAACTGCATCCATCCAAACTGACACGTTTGTCAAATCAATGAAGTGCTTCATCGTTCTAATGCCAGTGGAAAGTCAAAGCTAAGGAAACAATAATCTTTGATTAACACTACAAGGATAAATCCTGGGAGTGAATGTTTTCTGTCTCTAAACTCAGTAGCACTACTACCTCAACTCCAGTATATTCCAGATGCTGTCTAGAAGGGCTGCTATGACATGATGAATTCCCACGAGCATAGTTCCAACGGTAAAGTATCATCATTTTTGTTAGATGTAGAAACTAATAGCTGTTTGTGAGTCACATGTGTGGCTGTGACAAAACAAACAGGATCTGCTCTGTGTTCCACACCGTCTGATTTCTGTTTTTACTGTAACGTGAAAAAAACCACACTTCATCAAAAGTGTGCAAAGCTCGCTCAGCAACATGCTCCTCGACAAACTATGCACAGCCAGTAAAGCTTACAGTGACTGACAGCTATCATTAGAGACACCAATCACTGAGAATGACAGCTGCTTGACTGGAAAAAAACTAAAACCTTTATTGATTACAAACATTGTTGTTTACCCACATGCCTATGGAATTATGAAAGGGGATACTGTGAATGCATCTTCAGGTGTGGACAAGTGTGTTGTTGTTTGTCAAAATTCAAGTTTGACTTGGATTTGTTTCTGAATAAAAGGTCAGTGAATGTATTCATCAGTGCAACATTTTTAACAAGTTAAAATGACAACATCCCAGGGTTGAAATCTCCTAGGATTAGAAGTAATATTAACAGAGAAGAAAGGTTGTAATTTTATTTCAACTAAATGTGATTATATTCATTCATTCTTTTACATTTTTTTAATCTATTTTTGCAGCTTTGCTGAGAGACAATCATGTTTTGAATAAAGAGAATCTGGATCTGAGCTCAGAAGGAAGCAGCATCATGTCCGCAGCGTTACCTTGCAGTGTTGAGTAAAGGGTGTTGAGTCCCGACCAGCTTCCTGACGTGCATGGCAACATTACTGAGCTCATCACTGAGCAGGCAGCGGAGGCTCATGAAGGACGTTGGATATCCGACGATCTTCTCTGCATCGGAGACCACTTTACTCCAGTTTGAAGGTCCTGGGTTGGAGAACAGACTCAGCGTCCTCTGTACCCGGCTGGACAAAGCCTTGCAGGACAGTCGCGACCATAAAGGTGGAAGCATTTTCTCTACGACTGTTTCTTTTTCTAGTTTAGACAGATGCTTAGAAATGCCACTCAGGAACTTGCCACCATCTTTAAACTTTATGACCAGATTCAACCTCTAACTTTGTGACGTGTCTAAACAGTGCCACGTGTGTAGTGTTTATAAAAACGTAGTATTTGCTATCCTAACAGATATAACATACTGTGTTACTATGTGAATAAGTAGCTGTGTTTCACAACACACGACCTGACACTGCGAGCTGCCATCTTTAAACACGTCATACGTTACGTCGTGAAACGTAACGACGGCTGTTGGCACATTCGATACGCCCCATTCTGAGGAGCGCACTTCCTGCTAAACTCCATTAGAAAATCAGATTTATATTGGCTTGTAATTTATTGTCGAAGCTTTACACTGACAGAACACCACACGAGCCATTTAAACATGGTTAGTTTGCAGTGCTTCATTCGGCAGGTATAAGATTTACAAAGCGTCGCGTTTGAATAGTCAAATATAAACTTTTCCAGTTGGTTCAAACCTGTCGTCACTGTTCACCACTGCGGTTGCACAATGTGAATGTGGAAATACCAAGAGCGTCATTATTTTACTACTAACATTATTCTGTGGACGTTTTTCCAGTTGTGAAATCATAAAAACATTCTCTCACCACCAACAACCTGGTGCCACGCCGTCCAGTACCTGGTACCTGTAACTCCCTCAAATCTCTATTACTATGTTCAGTTAGATGGGTTTTCTGAACAGATTTGAAGTGTTTTTTCTGTAAACCAGTAAACAAAAGTTTCATTTTTATGTTTAAATCCTTATTAAAACCATCAAATGTTCATTAAAAACGATAATCACTCAATTCTTTGTGACAGTGCAAATAATAATGCGTTTATTACCTGTACCTTTCTGTTGCTTTGCCTTAAATACCAAACTGTGAGTTAATATCAGAATCAGAATCAGAATCAGAATCAGCTTTATTGGCCAGGTATGTGTACATACTAGGAATTTGACTCCTGTATTTATCTCACTCTCAATATACATACATGCAGTAGACAAACAATGTGCAAGGATAAAGTGCAATAAGAGCAGAGTGCAAGGAATAAATATAACTATGATAAAACTATGGTTAAATGTGCA
>JAVQJD010096723.1:0-24781 GCA_036023655.1 Nannoperca australis | reverse complement strand
ACACACACACACACACACACACACACACACACACACACACACACACACACACACACACACAACACTACATAATATACACACACACTCCAAAACAAAAAAAACTGTAATTCTGTCCCCACAAAGGGCAAATTTGTACTGATGGAAGCACAAAACCCATTTCAGTGTGTTTGCAGTGCAAGGGATTTACTGACGTCATCTTTGTCAGGCCACTCTAATCAAGCGATTGAATCATGCCCGTCTAAGCAGTAATTAGTTTATACAAAACATGACTCGTATAATACGGCATTCAGGACAACGCACGCCGTCTCATGTTTAAATCTGTCCAGTTGTGGGAGTAAGTGCTTGCAGAGATTTTTTAAGAAACTGGTTCATTTTATAGCATTTTAAGGATGGAGGATGACATCATCAGAGACTGCTGACACGTTGGCAAAGTTTTTAAAGTATTTTACATTCCTCTCATGTCTTTTCTCATAAATAAAATAACAAGGCACGGAAACGTACAGAAAAGCTTGAATGGTGACGTGTTGGAAGAATTCAAAGAATGATAAACTCCCGCTGCACATTCCAGTCATTGCTTACGTTCTCGTTCATCAGCACATCAGGTCGATGACTGACCGCCAACCTGGCTGGGTCGTGTGTCACGTACAGGCTCAAGGGGAGTTCGTGCCTGTGGACGTGTAAGTAAGCTCCCGCTCGGAGTATTTAATCTGGATGTAAATATTTTAGTTTGGCATCATAGCTGTGACAATAGATGCCTGTCATTCCAACACTTCCACTTCCTGTCAGTGTGAATCAGATGCCGACAGTCACACATGGCTGGGTATCGCCGTACATTTTTCAGTGCCAACATAGATACATTAATGCAGCCCGTCCTAATACTTAACACTGAAGAATCAGATGGAATGAATCAGCTGACGCGTTTCATTAAAGCCAAACGAAACATATTTAATGGTGAAAAATGTATTGAACTTAACGCGGACTTCCTAAAAGAGGACATAACAGATGATGGGGTAAAAAAAAGAATAAAGATCCAAATTAATCGATACATTTGTCCAGGGATCCGTTACATGCACATCAGAGCCAGTTCCTACATGATCAGTAAGCCCTACTGTTGTCCCACAAAAGACAAAAATAACTCTCAAATATTGATCAAGCTTCCTCGATCCCTTTGGTCTAAAAACTTTTTTTTTTTAAAAGTTCCTCTAAACAAGCAGCAGAGAATGTTTAACAACAACAACAACAACAAATCTGTTCAGCACTTCATGTGTAAACCCTCTGACATTCACTCTCTGCCCTATAAACAGCAGTTAAATTGCAAGTAGTGTAAACTTGTTTATTTTTTAATCTTGCAGAAGCAAATGAAATCTAAGACCACTTGTCCAGTCTAACATATTTATAATAATAATAATAATAATAATAATAATAATAATAATAATAAAGGCACGTAAGCAGTAGCTGGAAAACCAAACTAAAACATCACCATTTACACACATTCAACGCGTGTGGCCCGGGACAGTCTGTGGTTCTTCTCGTTAAAAATAAGCGAAAAAAGTTGCAGTGTACTGACAGAATAAATAAACACGAAGCACTTCAAAGCGTCTTTCAACCGCTGAAAAATGAGAACCAACAATCACAATCTGTCGATTTAAACTTCACATCCACCTAAGGAGGGAGAACTTAATGATCAAACAAGACTAGAATCAAACACTAAAAACAAAAAAAAGAATGATTTTACTCGAAGCAGTTCTGCAACACTTCATCGACTCTGCTTTGTGTCTTATTTTACCTTTTGCCTGCCTCATTCAACTTCAAATTTGCAAAACAAAATGCAGCAGCTTCCTCATTATATCACTGTGCATGTCATTTAACATCAACCCGCTGACAAAATAATAGCACAATGAAAAAAAAGTAAATAAATGGTTTGATTGCCAATCTCATTTACAGCAAATCAACAAATCCATTAAATGAAACGTTTTACTCTGAATGCTCTGGGACACCCAGCATATGTAAATCAAGTGTTGGAGGTCCCCATGGCTACATGACCCAAAACAATATTTAAAGGAACTAATAGTTAAAAAAGAAAAAACACAATAAAAGTGAAGGAGAGAAACATGTAAATGTGAATGTTTGAGAAAAGTGCTAAAGTGGTTTAGCAGTCATAAATTTAGCTATGGCTATCACTTTGTCCTGTTGCTTTTGTTTGAGCAGCACTGACGACGTTTCACAAACCAGTTCCTGGTTGTTTCAACTGTCAACTGAAAAGTCAGATCAGAGACCAGACCTAGAAACCAAACTCTCAAACAGCACTACTGTGTGCGTTTGGCCAAATTTAATAAAAGCGCTGCTGACACAAAACTGGTCTGACCTGATTCTTATCACTCTACGGACCAGGACCTCATCCTCTGGGATTGGACAGTTACACCTGACTTGAGGCAATTGGTATCTGGAACCAAAAAAAAAAAAAAAGAAAACGTCTCAGCATTTGTTTTAACCCGTCTGTGGCAGGTTGTTTTCACACAGAAGACAGAAAGTCACATGACAGAAAAAGTTTTGACATTCATTTTAACACGTCTTTGTGTAACTGACAACTTACGTAATACTTTACGAATTGTATGAATATATTTAACCATTGCACTGGTGCTCAACTAAATTATTTGCAAATACCATCTCCTTAAAGCCACGTTTGAATTTACATTATGAACTGCAACATGCACTACGTACTGAGAAAACACTGTACAGCAGAGGAAACACACTACACACTACTGAAGGATTTCGCGTTAGGAGGCATGACCTGACAGAGGTAGGTAACAATAACTAAGTCCAAAATGACAAGAACAAGTCTAGCTTATGATTAAAAACTCAAAGGGGCCAGTTTATGAGAGGCACAACCACTCTGTACCAGAAGCTACTACAATTACAGCTCTGAAGAGGAGACTGTAGGCAAGAAATGTCCTATAAAAACACCACTTGTGCTGAATCTTAGTGTTGTATTTGACTCCTTTTCCCCCTCTTTGTCCATTTAAGCTGTGGCGGCAAACTTCCACAGGGCTTCCCGTTCAAACTCCTCCATCGCCTCCTCCAGGGAGTCGTCGTCCTTCTGCCCACCATCCTCTAAAAGGTCCACCATGTCCTCCAGAATGTCCGCCACGTCCTCTGCAAAGTCGCCGAAAAGAACCCTGTCGTGGATAAACACGCCGTCCTCAAAGAACTCGGCAGTCAGCTTCCTGATCTTGTCCTTGCTTTCAGATGAAGATCCTTCAAGCTTGCTCAAGTAGCCCTCCAGCAGCTCCTCAAACTCGGACAGCTCCACCGGGTAGAGCCCCTCCTTGCCGGCGCAGTCCTCTACAGAACTGCAGCCCAGCTGGGGGCGGACGTTGCGCCTGAGCTTCTGCTCCTGGTCTCTCCAGAAGCCGTTTTGGTTGTGTTGATGAGGCTGACGGTGCTGCTGGTGCTGGTGCTGATGATGGTTGTGGTTGTCGGAGTTCTTACCAAACCAGCAGGGCCGCGGTTTCTCCTTCCTCCTCTCCTCTCTGTCCATTTTGCGCTCCACCTTCTTCCCCTCCCACTCGTCCTGGTGTTTCCTCCACTCCTCTTTGTGAGAGTTTTGCTTCTGAGGCTTCCACTCCTTCTCCTTCTTCTCTTCTTTGTCCTTCAGTCCTCCCTCTTTGCTGTGCTTCCAATCCTTCTCCCCTCTCCACTCTTTCTTTTCCTCTTTCTTCCAGTGGTCCCTCTCGTTGGCTTTGCCCTTGTTCCCCTTCCATTTGGACTCCTGTGGCTTCTTCTTCGCCCACCTCTCAACTTGCTCAGAAAGCTTCTTTTGGATCTCCTCCAAACTATCCCTCACTCGTTTCCCGTCGCCTCCATCTTTTTTCATCCCTTCCAGTCTCTTCCTGCTCTCCTCCAAAAGGCCTTTCTGCCTCTGGAGTTCTTCCTTCAGCCTTCCTCCCTCCTTCCTCCTCTCAAGTCCAGCTGATTTCTGGTTACTCTGACCATCTTTGTCACTGGGCTGAGGGGCGGAGCTTAAGGCAGCCGGGGGCGTTTCTTGATCAGCTGTGAAGGATTCAAGACATCGAGGTTACAGTGGGTTTGGTTGTAAATGATATCAGAAAGGTTGGAAGATTAGCACAGTACCTATCTATATGCACGATCATTTGAATAAATATTAACTGATATCAAAATGCAGAAGCACAGATTTCATTCATGTCTGCCACGTTGTACCCGTGAGCTGGCTGAGTTCGGTCACCCTGGCCCTCAGACTCTCCAGCTCTTTCTTCAGCTCAGGCAGCGATGACAGCTCCTCCTTCAGCTTTGCGTTTTCTTTTTCCATATCTGCACGACCCTTTTCATCACCGCGTGCTGCCACTGCCTTCAGAGCCGAGTCCAGTTCGTCTTTCTGAGACTAAAAAGAATAAAGAATAAAAGCGACGTTCACAATGCGGACGAGTGCTGTAGTCGAGTCCAGGTTCAGCACAACTTGGACAATAACCAAACATATTTATTGAAAACATGCTTGTGTGTGTATTACAGCGCATTAAAACATTATGAAAAGGGTCAAACAACATCATTAGCGTCAATATATGTCTGGTATTCTGACCTGTAGTTGAGCCTCTAGCTGAGCGATTTGTTGGTTTTCCTGTGTCAGTTTATCCAATAGTTCTTTCATATCCTGTGGATCACTGCTAAGCCACTCCTGGATTGAAAATGGTTGACAAATGAATAAAACACATATTTCAAAATAATCCCATCGTTAGCATTTGTCTTTAAAGTTTGAAGACTCAAGTTTTCTTTAAATACGACTGTGTGGACACATGCTGGACGACATATAACATACAACAGTGAGACAGCGGCAGGAACGGACCTGGCTTTGCTCTTCATCACTCAGCTCTGAGGCATCAAAGTCACCTGTCAGATAAGAAAACAACACATCTTTCACAGCCGCCGCTTCTCACTGACACACAGCTGCCGAGCGGTTTTACAACATAAGATGCTTTTGTTTCAGGCACTACCTGTGCACCACACAGGCACTATTTATTTGGGCAGAATTCTTAAAATGACATTAATAAAAGTACGATTTATTTTGCCTAAACAAGCAAATTGCCAGAAATAGATAACCCCCCCCTCCTCAACTTGAGCACCCAGTGAGTCCTTCCAAACTGCAAGACAGAGTGTTATTGTCCAATTCAGAATGCGTGTTATTTGCCATTTTCTGCTGCCGCTGCATGAAGTGTCACATCAGATAAGTGCTTGGACAAGCTATTGAGCGTTAGCCGGCTAGGGCAGAAGCTTACACTGCTGTCTTGTCTTTAGTACTGGACCTACCATTATCCAGGTCAGAGAGGAAACCTGTTGACATAGTGCAGCGTAGTCGACAAGATCTACAAACAGTCTATTGCTGACCACTGCGAATAAATGTGCTTACGTAATTCGTAAATAGTGGCACTGTCAAATAAAAGGTTGTTATTTTTTTGGACAATATTTACAATAAACCCTAAAAGTGTCAAACCTCTGATGTACCAGGTGTAAACAGGTGCACATAATCTGATCTTTTCTAAAAGATGATCTGCAGTAAGGACAAACCGTCATCCTAAGATATTTCTAACATGAGCATCTTTATTAGGTAAGAAATATTATAAACATGGTTTGAGTTTTACTGCACTGACCATGAAAAGCAGAAGCAAGCAAGCAGGTGTAGTCATGTGTTGGAGGAACTCACCCGAGAGGAAGAGGGAACCTAAGAAGAGCAGGATCAGAGCACCCACAATGCATTTGTTCAAGGACAACCATGGCTTTTCCTTCTTCTTCTCTGCCAGCTTGAACTCCGCTTCCTCTTCCTCGTCTTCCTCATCTGAGGTTCTTGGTCTCGGTGCGTCGAAGGAAGGGGCGTTCCTCCTCCTCAGCCCATCATTAAAGCTGCTTGTGTCGCCCAAATCGAAAGCACTGGAAGGCTCTACGTGAGGGTGAAACGTAAAAAGTTAAAGAAAAACAAACATGAAAAAGCAACGCCAAGAGTCATCACATTTGATAATGTATTCCTGTGAAAGATGAGGCTAAAGTTAAACCACATGTATTCAAACGTGGCCCAGTTCCACTTTAACAAATCATCTCGACATCTCGAGTTATTTCCAAAATCGTAATTATCTACCGGCAGACTGCCTCACACAAAATACAACAAACAATCTAACCGAATACACGAACTGCGAAGCACAACGGTGTGTAAACAGCATGGGGGGAAAGGCAGACATGAAGTCAGTGCTGCTTGTGGAAATGGATGACATTCTCTCACTAATTTACAACAACTGTAATTTCATGCATGGGGGTTTCTTCATTTTCTCAGCGGGTTGTACGCCTCGCTGTCGCTCTGATAAATCACTTTCCAGCTGCTCGCGTGACAAAGATAAGAAACATGTTAACCAGTTCTTCTGCAAGAGGACTCATTTTCTGCTTCTATCGACTAGTGTTAATTACAAAGAGCCACAAACCACTTATTTTGCTTGATGCCAACTTACCAACCGGGCAAAGCTGTTAACTGCTGCAGGGACTTAGAGGCCCCCTCCCAGGGGCCCACAAAAGCCCCATGTTCACTGTGTGGCAGTTGGTTTATGGGAATATTATTAACTGTAACAGTGTTTTGGAATATGCACGATATTAACTGACATAAGGGCTCTAAAATGGGTCTTTTATTACCTGATATCGAGGCCGTGTCTCAAAGAGGAGGCATGTGTCGAGATATGGCTTTAAGACTCCGTTATTTCAGCTGATATTATGCTTATATGGTTCATATTCTTAATGAGTTTGTGTTTAATCATATTACCACATAGCAAACCTGCGGCCATGTTTTATTCCAGCAGAGAAAAACTGCACACAACGCACAGATATCGAGGAGAACGTGGGGTTATTATGGGTCCAGAAGCTCACTTTCACTTTGGGGCCCCACAGCAGGTTATTCTAGCCATGACTTTACATCAGAAAGGACTCTTCTGTGCAGCTAACTGCAAGACCAGGTGTTCAGAAGTGATGGATGATTTGTTATCAGTTGTTTTGTTCAATTGCGAGGCTGTCTCCTGGGGAAGCTAACGGAAGGTAGAGACTTTTAGTCTCACTGAAGGAATGTATATATCCACATTTAGGAGACCCCTTTAAATGAAGCAATGTCTACTTTAAATTATTACATTGAGTTGTGAGCAGCTTTTTCCATCTCTCATTGTTTCATTGGAAGGATTTTTGAAGGCTTGAGGAAGAAAAATCCCTAATCACCACTGAATTAGAGATCATCTAGATTGATCCCATACCTTCTTCTTCTTCTTCTTCTTCTTCTTCTACTTCTCTCTCATTCTGGGTCACTGTCTCAGGTGGTTCCACCTCCTCCTCTTCCACAGCTGCCTCCTCCTCTGCCTCCTCCTCTGCCTCTCTTGAACCAAGAGTCTCTGGCGCAGGACTGTCGCGGATGAGACTTCCTGTCAACAGGCTCTCCGGGACGTGGCTCGGCGGCTCTGTACTCTCTGGAGCGAAGATGATACCAGCTTCAACGTAAGAGGATGTATCAGTGGCTGTAAGGGTCTCTGCAGGGATGGCAACCTCAGGTTCAGCAGCGAAGACAGGACTCTCCCCAGCAGGGCTACCAGGAATCAACCTGATATCAGCGGGCGTGTCGAGCGCTTGTTCTGTGGAGACGGGGATCTCAGTCAGGGAAGGAGCAGAGCAGGACTCCTCTGGCTCCGCTAGCAGGAGCTCAGCAGCAGGAATATCGAGCGGAGCCCCCAAATCAATGTTGGTGACAAAGGGTGTGGCTCCCAGGTGCTCGTTGTCACTGGGGGAGCTGGTTACAATGTCATGGATGACCGGAGGCTGGCTCTCCATGTCGAGGTCTGTAGGGTCAAGAGAGTCGGGTGGAAGGGGACTCATCCGGACTGGACTAGAGGGGATGGGGCCCTCACTGGACTCTGGAGAGGTCTCTTGACAAACCTAGAAATAAGTTAAAATAATACTTTCAGACTTTGATGTAATCTTTTTGTGATCTTCACTTTCAGTCTGTATTGTCTACAGTACTTCTCTTTAATTTAATGACTTCTGCTGCCCTGTGTGACATTTGATAATTCCAAGAGAACAGGTCGTTACTTCTCAAATTTGTATTGGGCGTGGGCATTGGCATACGTCCCCTAATCAGCTTACTGAAAACACAACATCTGATGTGGCAAAAAGCATCACACTCTACTAAGGCTACGTTCAGTGTATCTCTACAACTCGTACTGACACATTTCAACCTCTACGGTTCTAAAGCATGGGTGCATTATAGTAACTAAGTAGAGAGGCTGCCTGATTCAGAGGTAGTGGCAACAATGGCAGGTAAATAAAGTTGATATTATAGATCTGAAAGGTGACTGTAAATGAATATTGTCAGTGTCTAGTGTGGGCACAATAATACATTACCAATAGCTGGTTATAACAATATAAATATGCTGTAGGGGGATTTTAGTCCTCTTAATAATCACATTGTTTAACTGGCTAACGTATACATTGATTTGACTATTTAGTATATTGTGTACCAACCTGATGGCCCTCTTCAGACAGGACAGTTTCTATTGAAATGTCACTTGGTTTAAACTCCACAGCAGCTCCTGAAAGAACACTCACACAGTGTCAAAACTAAAATATGGAACCAAAGAATTTGGTTTTAAAGCAACCTTTTCCGCCATTAAAATGTTCATTCTTATTTACGTCACAACCCCAGCCAGTAGCCACGGGTCTCGACTTACCCGTCACATCCTCAGAGAGACTCGGGACGTCGCCCAGGCTCTCTGTGCCGTCGTCTACCGGCGAGACATTCTCCACAGCAGCTTCCTGCGGAGTGAGAAGATCCCAGGAGATCAGTCTTCACCACCTAGAGCACCCTCGTCCGTGACACTGCCCTCGACATTTACAGCAGCCCGATAATTAAACTGACTGATATAAATGGGGTGAACAAAATGTGACCTCAGTACAAAATAATCAAATTCAACAGCTCCACATACTACAGACCCTGAAGTGGAATTAACAACTCTCTAGAACAGTTTCAACTAAATCTAACCTTCATAAGTGTAGGATTTATTGCAGGGCTGTTGTATTTGATTTTTTTTTTGTTAGGTGTACCAAATAAACTGCCAATTGAGAGCATATCAATATCTGAGGAGGATCTTCTGGTTATTACAATGTAAATATGCTTGTCCTTAATGCCCTGTTTGGACACAGACATATAGTCATGCACAAATACTTGCACACAGAGTTGAAATACAAAACAAACAAAATAGCAGAGTCAATGCCTTACACAATCGTAAACACACACATCATCCTTTGGAAAGCAACCAAGTACATTTACTGAAGCACTGTTTTTATGTACAATCTTGAGGTATTTTGTGCTACTTTATACTTCTACTCCGCCACAATTCAGAGAGAAATCTAGTACTTTGTATGCCTACACCTTTAGTTACTTTGCAAATTCAGATTAATCATTCAAAATATACTGTTTATGTACTCTATACTAAACATCTCTGTCTCACCTCGGGGGAGAGGAGCGTCCAGCTGTTGGTTGAGGAGCCACTGCTGCCGGTGCTGTTGCTGTTGTCAGACATCGCCCTCTTCAGGCTCAACTTGGCACAGCACGGTGCAGATTCAGCTTTCTGATTTTCTGCAGACGACGACGACGACAGAAACAACGTGTCTTCATTGAACATGCTTGATGCATACACTTTACGCCTACACAGTTATGTAAAGAACTGACTGTAACTTGGGTATTCGTTTGGGTACGTGTAGGCTAATAGCCAAAAGTATAAGAATGCACAGTTGTGAACATGAAAATAAACAAACTAGGTCTCATTTTATGCAGTTTTTTGAAGGGGGTTATGTAAATAGTAGCCTGAGAGGACACAATAATGCAAAACCGTTACAATGTGGGACCTAATTCACCGCATGCTCTTGATAAAGACCAGATTGTCGTTGATACAAGTTATGTAACGGTGTGGTGGCATCCATAATACACTGCTGCGCAGTTAAACCCAAGGATTCAGTCGGGAGAAACAGGAATATCCTTGCATTCGCCGCCGCGGCTATTTTCAGCCACTCATTCATTCATACCCTTCCTTTCACTCAATCTGTGTGGCAGTGAAATGACCAAAAATGGTCAAACCCCAGACACGAGCAGCTCATTGATCCAGAAACGAGCAAACAGCGGTCAATACTCACTTGTCGGCAACACTATGTGCGCTAAGCTTCTGCTTCGCAGATATAAAAAACAAAATGAAGGGCCTATGGTTGTTGTAGCAACCAGATTAAAGGTTCACTCATGATGGTAAACAAAGGGTGGTAGGCTGTATATTATTCCCACTCCCACTCTTCCGCGTTCTCACTTAGGCCCAACTGTTAGCGAGAGCTTCAAACACACGCTCGACTCCATCAAATTAAACACAAAGCAGTTATTTACCCCACTTGCTTACACTTCAGTCGCTCGCTGTTTTTCCCTTCAAATCGGTTTGGGTTTTTTAAGTATGAACAACGCTCCTCTCTTTCCGTGAACTTGGGAACTTTAGGAATTCCAAGCTGCGTCACGTCAACCAAGGCGCCTGTCGTCCAATGGGATTTCAGCAAAGGCTACGAAGCTCCCGCCCCTGAAGCAATGCTGGGCCAATCAGATACAAGTGTCGTGTAGGGGAAAACGACTCACATCCCTGCTTGATTGACGCCCGCAGCTGAAAGTGACAGGTGATGGACGCAGCTCATTCTCCTGGGTTATAATAATACAACTTCATGTTTGAACCGGAGCCTCAAGATGTATGCGTGCACACACACACACACACACATATATATACAGAAGGGAGAGGCTACCAGGACCAGACGCACACTGACACGTCTGCAGAGCTATATTTACTGTGGGACTTACCACAGCGGACAACCCCTCCACTCCGGTTGCTCTCGTGTGGACATTTATTTCATCATCTGGCTCATTTTCTGCTAAAATTAGTCTGTCAACAGTTTGGTCTGTGATAGGCACATTTACTTTTACACGTCTGCATATCTGAAATGAGAACCATCGCAAACACACACGCCGAGAGAAATGGAGTCGAAATGGTTCCAGATACTTTATATGTAGATTGCATATTGGTGAAAGGACTCTGATCATGTACTTAAGTATTGATAGTTGGCAAATATATGTAGGCTGCTTTAGTAATTTTCCAACTTTTCCAACTGTTATTATCCAACCATCTATTATAATAAATAGTAAGGCATTTATCCACTATTTCTGTGGTTTGTGCTGTTGAAAATTGAAACTTTAATGAACATTTTATTTTACTTTATGGCTTTCAGACTCAAAATAAATCTCACGTTTGTAAAAGTAAAAATGCATGGACGCAAATATAGGTAATGGAGTTCTATTTCTGCACAAGTGCACAAGTATTGATGCCAACATGTTCGTTTCACGTTTAAATTAAAGTCACAGTGTAAATACATAAAGAGATATGTGTATTAACACATTTCGTAAAAGGAAATAATAAATTGATTAAAACATTATTAAACAAACAGTATCAAAATTATGGATGTGCTAGAACTATAAACTTAGAGCCATTATAATGCATATATGGTCAAAATCCACTAAAGACCCTTTAAATCTAAACATGATGACAAAGTGACAAGATCTTTGTCACTGTTTTTTTAATAACATCAAAGTATGTCATGTTTGAATTCCTGCAAGGTAGGCGTACTAGATTTTTTTGTTGACCAATTAGGAGGCCCTAAAGCGATTACGACATTTTCCTGCGACAGACAGAACTGACCAATGGCAAGACAGTTCTTCGACTGGATTGACCAATAGGATGAGACGAGGTGTATTTGAACAGTGAAAAGCGGGCTCACAAACATTCGAGAGGGAAACAAAGAACGAGTAAACATCTCGACACTGTTGGACGCGAAAAACTGGAATAACTGCTTTTTCCCCCATCAGGCTATTTTGGCAATCATATAAGGTAACTTTTAAACCTAATTGATTGCGTCGCACAACAACAGAAACAACTAGTTTGGTGTTTACATAAACGTAAGTTGTCAAGAACTCTTGCTCTCGGCTAACTTGGGCGACGTTAGCCTAACAGTTAGCCTAACTGTTAGCCACACTCGCTTAGCGATGCAAACTATACATTTCTGTCTCGATGACCACTACAATATTTAGCCAGTTTGTTTTATTCCTCGTTCCGGATGTTGACTAATGTTAAAAACCTTTCCACCAGGTTTCCGTCATGTCTCACAAACAGATCTACTACTCCGATAAATACGACGATGACAAATACGAGTACAGGTGTGTATGGCTCTTGTTTATGTTACAACATGCAATTTGACTTTGTCAGTTTAACAACGTTGTTCCATAACGAATTTAACAACGAAACCAAGTTGTCACTGTATAGAAACTATCGTTTGTTACGTAACACGATGCGTCATAAATCTATATCTGATTTATCTACAGGCATGTAATGCTACCCAAAGATATTGCAAAGCGTGTACCCAAGACCCATTTGATGTCTGAGACCGAGTGGCGGAACCTGGGGGTCCAGCAGAGCCAAGGATGGGTGCATTACATGATCCACCAGCCAGGTATCTCATCTTGATGCTAGACGGGGAGAAACACTTAAACGCATGATCTGGAAGTTCCCTACTTCCGATGAATATTGTTTCATGGCCCTCTTCTGTCGCTGGGACCAATGCCAGTTTAACAAACACAATTTTGGTCTGAAAACTCTTCACATATGAGAACTTTAACGTTACTAGTTATCATTAGTAGCTGAAGTGCACAAATAACTTTAAAATAGTAACTGGAGACCATGACAACAATAGACAAGTGAGACCTGATGGACCATTAAGCTTGGAAACCTGTAGATCTAATGGCGATCACAAAAGTTATTAACATTGGCACCTCTGATCAAGTGAAAATGGGATTCATTTCTAGATAACAATGTTTAAGTGTAACATTTGGCTATTCGAGTCAAATGTGTATTAAATGACTTCTGTGCCTTTTTAAAAGAAATTTTTTTCTTAAGTCTACATTTTTATAGCTGAAATCTCTTGACCACAGAGCACATTAACTCTACAATGAGCAACAGCTCTTGCTTCAGTTTTACAGTTAGGATGCTGATTAGAAACAGGCCTACAATATGGCCCGTGCTATATCGGCATGACAAACATTGTGATCACAAACTGAAACTAACCAAGCGTGACTGTGTTGATTTATGTTGTTAATTTGCATGTAACTGAACATGTCCACTGTAGCATTTTGCTGCCCCCCTTACTTTTTACAAAGTACAATTGCCAATAAGGGGACATGCCCTGTGTTGTCTTTCAGGTAGAAGATGGTCTGATGTTGGAGAAGTTGCACTTCAGATTAGTTGATAAGGGTTCAATAGATTTAGTGAGCACCAACATTTTGACAGCAGGTGTCAAACTCAGCTGCACCCTCCCATTTATAAGGAATGGAATAGGCGTCAAGTTTCCCCCATAAGGAATCAAAGCAATCACAACCATTACGTCTCATTATCTCTGCTTACATATTGTGTACCGCGTTCTTTCCTCCTGCAGAGCCTCACATCTTGCTGTTCCGGCGCCCTCTGCCCGGCCAGAAGTCATAAGGTAGAGATTCTCTGGGTCCTTGGAAGATCAGCCCTACTAATGTGCCACAGATCAACTCGACAAAAGCGGGATCATGCTTATCAGATGGCGGTCAGATTTCCAAGCTCTTGTGATTTGGGCTGATCGCTTTGGACCTGGAGAAGGACTGTCACATTTATGAACAGTGGTTGTGGAGTATACGTTGAAGGAAAAAAAAAAAAAAATCATTACCCTTCTCTTAGGGGAAAAGACTTCATGTATTAACAGCGATACGCCGCCTGCCAGAAATCTTAAATCATCTTACACTGTCTTTTTGACTTCACCTATCTGTCCAACCTGTTGAACCTGCTCGGATATTCCAGCTTTTTTAGAACAATTGCCATAAGATGTGGGGAAAGAAACTTGTTCAAACATTTTGAGTAATTCTAACAGTGCATTCTGGGTCAAGCTTGGGTCAGAAGGAAACAAGCCAGACAGAATAATCGGATCCTAAAATAAGTTTTGACTCTGAAACATCAAAATGCGGTTTTCAGTGACATGTTGCTGCTTGGTTTAAATGACGCTGTAAATTGGCATTTAACAATTTGTCATGTGCACGGAAAGCTGCATAAGAGTCTCATAGAAACTAGTTTTGATCCCTTTTTTCCATACGATCTTATATTAGCTTTGGCCTACTTTAAAACAAATCTTTTTGTACCAGTGAGCTGCTCAGTATTTATGAATTTGTTGCCCTTTCTGTAATAAATGTAGTTTTAAAATCTTGTAAGTGTGGACTTGGGTTTTGGCAGTATTTGAGGTTTACCGCTGCTATAAGACGACAGAGCCACTTGACACATGAAAATACATGTGATAAGAAAAGAAATGGAGGTTGACAGCTTTTGATGGCAGACACTACCCTAAAAATGCTCTTAGAGTAAGTCCGGATCCTTGAATGAGATGTTGGAAAGCCAATTGCATTTATTTTGGTATCGACAAATATTGCATTAAGGCACTTGTTTTCATTATCAAACTCATTCTGGATACTTAAACCCACATTGACATGTTTGTGTAGATTCTGTTCTTTTTTTCTTTTCTTTTTACTACCACATACTGAGCTGCTCTGCTGTCACTGAGGCTAAAATGCCTTGAAATGTTCTATCAACGTGTGCCTTTTTGTTTTTGTAAGGTATTACATATGTAGTCATAGAGCTGTTCTACCTTTCAGAATTATTAAAAAAAAAATCAATATTGGCAAAGTTATGTTGTTCAGTTCAGTCTCTGATAAAACAACTAAATTGTGTGAGAGATCTTGTTTGGACATTTGAAAATGAGACTAGTAAACTGGATTACTACAAATGGAGTGTAGACTTCATGATGCCTTATTTGGCATTGCAATAGTATGCATGAAAATGAAACCAACTCACTTTGTGGATAACCCCCCCCTTTTTTTTGGTTTTTTTTGCTTTTATCCTGTTTTGTGGTCGTTGGTCCAAACAAAAAAATCCACCTGAGGAATCACCGTTGCTCCCCACTTTTTCCAGTCAACTGTGAAATAAAGTGAAATTGCACGTCGGAAATGTGACTTCCACTTTAGCCACTCCTTACTGCCCTGTGTCCTTCCTAGTAGCCTGTTTTTTATTTTTATTTAAAGCGACTAGATCAAAATTCTGTTAATTCATAAACTGCGTGGCGTGATGAATCCATGCTGGACCAAGTAACCACTGGATTATCAGAAATGAACCGCGTCACTTAATCACGTTATCTAACATTGTTTATACTTGATTTGAAGAGTTTTAATGTTTAAATGGAGTGCTAGGTGTGACCTCTACTCCTTGATGCTTCTGTACGTACCACTTATTTGCTAGATCAGACACCGATGAACTACTTTCCAGTATGACCCCAGAAATGACTAGCAAAGGTATTCACAGCTTCCTTACAGCGCAACATGTGTGTTACTGTAATGAAGTGTGAGCCAAAACTGCAATGTGTACGATAATCAGGTGTTGGGGCACATCACCTTAACTGTTTTAATATAATGTGATGAGCCCTGCTGGGATAAAGCTGTGAGCCAACAAAACGTGCAGGCATGTATGGCAGACAGCACACCTCCTCAATGTGTGATATTATGGTACACAGTTGGAGTACATCCAGTGACACAGTGATACCGCATCTGTTGTCTGGCACCGTGACTGGACTCTTGTTTTTCTTATTAGCTGCCTGTGTTGCTGCCAAATTAACAATTGCAGTGGGTCTCATCTGCCAGTAAATGTCTCTGTGAGCTTAATGGACAAAATCTTTTACTGAATGGGCAAGTCGTTACGATGCTGTATGTGCGTAAAGGGAGAGGCATGCGCAGCATCTGCCACGCATTTTAAAGTTATACTTGGTGTAAACGACTAGTGGATTACTGCAGTACAGAGGCTTTAACGAACGGGCAGTAACAAAAACACAGAGGTTGGATCATTTAAATACGTTGGTTCAGGTGTGAATTTTAAATAGGATTCATCTCTGAATAAATTCACTTTTCTTCTCTAAGCATTATGATGAAATGCTGTCCAGCCCCATGTGATTATTTTATCCCTGCATGTTATCTATGAACTTTGGCTGCAGCAGTTGCTCGGTAAAAGGCCAAAAAAGCTTCGACGGAGAGATGCACATAAAAATGTTACGACGGCAAACTGTGCAACAAATTACACCATTTACAACATAAACATGCCACCACTGATGAGGGGAATGCGTCTCACTAAAGCAAGATACTTCAGTTGTGAGGCGCTGCAACAGGCATTTTATCCCCCAGCAGCAGCTTTTTTAAATCGGTGTAGTTTGACCATGTTTATAAAGACAGATGCTTCACAGTGTTACCCCTTTACATTACATCTCTGCAATATGGAGAACTGTCGTGGACTGCTTGTACTATGGAAACATGACTATCACCATGTATTAAATGCATCAATAGATTTAACTCGTCTTTTCAGTCATTGTCATATTAAAAGTAATTCCGGTGCAATGTATGAGACGGTACAACCAAAACCCTAATATATCCGTATCTTCAAAACAGTCTAATAATGTAATACTTCTTACAATATAGTAATTCATTTAAGGCAGTCCAATCCCAAAAGAGGGTGGTTCCTAAAGAGTTAATGTCTTATTTGGTCATTTGTCTCTGAAAAGAGATTTGTGGTCGTAGAATATGGATATCAGACTTCCTGTTTGCCACCAGGTCCAGTTTGCCTCAGGCTGAACGCCTCTAGACACTAATTATCAGAATGATACCAAATATAACCAATGCAAAAATTACATTTCCCTTTGAAATACAGTGGGACATAAACAGAGCCCATAAAAATGTCTGCTGTGACACACCATCTCGCCCCCACACACACTTTTTTTTATTTATTAATACAAGTTCACACTTTGGGCTGTGGAGGGCAGTAGAACACAACAACGGAAAAGGAGGAGACGACCCACATGAATCCAGTCTGCGTTTTTGCATATATGCTGCATTGAACGCAAACTGTCAACGCGTTTATGACTCAGGGTCACATTTACACCGAATCTGCACTTTCTATTTGTCTACATCGCATTTGTAAAACCATTTCTATGATGACATCAAATTTAAGATAATCTGTTAATCTGTGTTGCCCCCCTGACGCACACACACACACACACACACCAACAGCGGGTGCAAACGGAGCTCGTGGCGACACTCAGACACCGCAGGTAGTAACTGCACAACTTTGGAAGTCACGGGTAATGGAGGGAAGAAAATGTTTTGTGAATCGCAGGGAGATTTTTGGAGGTAATCACTAGGCTGTGATGGTCAGCAATCTGAGCCTCCTGCTGAGATCCAGAGACGTGTGGCGGCAGAGTAAGATGTTTGACTCCTTTTAAGGTGGAAAAATAAGCTTGAGCATCTGCCAGAGGTATCTATGAATCATGCTGAAAATTGGTTCCCGTTGGAGCCTTAAAGGTAAATAATAACCTAAATCTGTATTTACAATATAGCCAAGCGCAGCAAAATAATGAAACCAGTTCATGAGACCGATTTGAAAATCTACCAGTAAGCATTATTCACTAATAATATAATTGCATGTGCTTATTTAAAAAAACACTGACTGGTTGAAAATTAGGACTACAACATTATCGTTCAAGCTTCAGATTATTATCTTAATTAAATTATTAATCGTTTGGTATAAATTGTCAGAAAATATTGAAAAGGCTGATTACAATTTGCTAAACTCAACGTGATGTCACATTCTAGCATTGGAGAAGCTGAAGTAGTGAATATCTGTGTATCTGTCATTTAACAAATTTAAGTTAGTTGTTCTCAAATCTCTTCTGTCATGGCCCCATATGGAACTAAAACCAAATGTATTCCTTTCCATGCTTACCAATTAATTTTTTGCCAACCATTAACACTGCTGAGGAAACTAAGAAAAAGTGCAACCCTGATCTTTTGAAATCACTGGTTTCTAGGCCTCCCTAAGGGTTTCACGATGATAAACAAGAAAATAAAAAACTGCTACGCAAAATTAAGTAAATTTTTTCTGCAGTCCTTGTTCTCGTGGGAAACACTGTAGACTTCTAGACCTCTTCAGGCCTCTAAAACAATTCATATCAAACAATTGGAGAGGGGAGAAGCCTCACTTCCAAGTCTTTTCTTTTTGAGCTATGATGTATGTGAACATAAGCAGTGTTTGTCAAGGGGTCACAACCAGCCGTTGCTTCATTTCAAAGCCTGATCATGAAACATTTCTTGCATGCTTCTTAATCGGTTCTGTTGTGTAAATGAGTAATGCAGCATAAAGATCGCCTAAAGTTTTTACAAACATCGTCTTGCTCTCGAGGCTTTGTGAGTTTTTCTTAATGACGTCTCATTTTTCTTCCCTGTCAAAAATCAGTGTTGTTCTTTACACGTTTTCCTTCTGCCTGCATAAATCTTGCTAACCCGAATCTTGATTGCCGTGCAGCGTCAGAGAAGTCTTCGTTGGTTATTGTTCATAAATCAGGTACGTTCCAGATTCCCCTGGCCGTGCATGCCCTCCCACAACAGCTCCATGCCCGCCCAGGGGGTCCTGCCTCCACCATAACGTGTTCACGGTCAACATCACTCGGCCAAAATGAACCCAGATTGGGTTAATATGGCACCAACCCAATAATGGGTTAACTTTACCCAGTACCTGTGGTAAAAAGTTATGTTTAAAAAAGAAATCTAAAACAACCAACTGCAACTAGGTAAAGTTAACCCAATATTGTGTATGTGCTACATTGACCCCAAACTGGGACAATTTTTAACCCGCTGACTTTTAGCGTGAAACTTACCACCTGAAAATCTTGTCTCTGCTGGTTTACCGTCTCACCTTCCTGCGATGTAACGGCGTACCCCAGTACTCGGTGACATAATTGTTGGGCGTGGTTACAAGTGCAACAGAGCAGCCTTCTGACCACACCCAGCCTGTCCTGTCAGTGATGCTGGGCGTGGTCAGAGGTGAAACCGGCTCGAAACTAGAAATTATACAGTATATCCACTTACACAATACACACACACTTATATTTACATTCTCGTTGTAGATGTAGCGGTGTCAATCCTACTGTAAGTAAACAGGTTACATGACTTAAAAGACATGTCATATTTTGGTGTTGTAATAGTACTGTAAATTCTGGGAGCATGACAAAATGATCATGACAAAGAATCATGGTTTGGTATTGGGAATTGACACTGTACCTCCATTCAAGAAGGAAAACTTCCAAAAAGAGCTTTGAAAGTGTTATTAGATTGGCCAAGTATATGAATAATTTAAAGTGAAATGAAAAGCAGTGAGAGGAAAGTGTGATTGAGGATAACAGGGTGTGAAGATATGCTCCGTTAAGGACCAGAGGAGAGGAGGGAAATGTTACACTGAAAAAGGGAGGTGAGACACAAAGAGACTGAGCCAAACAGGGCGAAAGGTAAGTCTTCACAGCAGCAGGTAGGAGAGGGATGTGAATAGAAAAGAAATACAAAAAGGAAAAGTCGGAGAGAGAAAGACATTGTGGGCGAGAGAGAGGAGAGAAAGAAGGTCAGACAGGGAGAGTCAAAGTGCTCTGGCGAGAAGGGGTATTTATGTCTGGGTGTCGTCGGCACAGCGGGGCGCCTTCTAAAAGGAAGCCAAGTTTGATACAGAGTGCAAGAGAAGAGAGAGCTGCTGTTTGAAAGACGTCTGATGGAACAAAGAGCCCAAAATTGCTCCATTAGACTGTCCAGAGAATCATATTCTAAAAATGAATTTTAGAACAGCACGAAATAATTCATAAGACTATCTATCAAAGTATACACAAAAAAAACGGCAATTCATTGTAAGGTTAATAATCTGTGAAACAACAAACTGTGACAAATTAATCTTTGAATAATACATTTCACAAAATGTATAATTTAGTTAATGTGATTTACCGATTTGCGTCAGACTGATACTGTCAGGGTAAAATGAAAATATCAGATGATCCCCGTCAACTAAGACACATGACATGAGACCTTGGGGGCAGAAGGGCAATTCTGGCAAAAATGAAATCATATATTAAATGAAAGCTCCTGGTGGGATCTGTCCAGAGGCAAAGGCACACTGCTGAGCACATTATAGAAGACGAAAGATATGGAAAATAACTTATTTCAAGTCTTAATACAATATATGAAAGATCCCCACTGTGAGTGTCTTACATGGTATTTTTTCCCCTCACAAAATAAAAATTTAAAAAGCGAACGTCACTCGCTGTGACGGCTTGCTCGCTCCCCTGGTAAGTTTTAGGTAACCTTGTTAAAAGTGGCTTTAACCTTTTCAAAAGGGCCTCAAATAAGTTTGCTACACTATGATGTTGTATCGGGATATTCAAAATTATTTTGAATGCAGTATGTGTCAACAGATTATGTCCTCATACTGTATAAAAACTGTCCAAATGTGACACGTTTCAATAAATGTAATGACAAAGTATAATGTGGTGTAAGTTAGTTAATTAGGCAATTGTCATCATCATAAATAAACTTGACTGAAGTGTGTATTCCCAAAATTTTAACCCTACTTTTTGGCTAAAATGGCATTTAAGACAAACATGTTTGTCGTAACAGTTTTCTCAGATACAATTTAAAATAATCATAGATTCAGTCTAGTGTTTAACAGTTCCATTTTGACAATGAATTAGTGCTGCAGGACTAACTGAGGACATGAATTAAACTTCCAAAGAGTCTTGTTTAACAACACATTATGTTGTTGAACCGTGGCAATCTTGTAAAATGTGAGTGAAAGTGATAACCGCACTGCAAATACTGAGACCTCTGAGCAAAGTCAGTGACTTTTTGCACAGTCAAACATTTTCTAAGGTTTTCATGGATTCTGAAACGAGATAGGATCTTAGCATGGTCGCATTTATGTTAAGGTTTTCGGGATTGTACTTTATCACTTACCCAAAAATATTCACAGTAATTAAAATTGCTGGTGTCATCTTACCTCACTTCCAGCTGAGAGGACAATACTCTTTTGTGAAAAGCAAATTTGACCCCTTCTTTTGCACTGAACCTGCCTAAAATGTTAATTTTCATGCCAGAAATACGGGGTCCCCACTGAGCTTTACTCTTGGCAAGTTGTATGTATGTAAATGCTGTAAACACAGCACTGACGTATTATCACAATAGGAAGTTTATATGACAAATATACTGGCAAATAGTTGACTAGTTACACATCCAGCAGACGCAAAGCAATATCTGCATTCAGTTGGAGTCAAGTTTCCAGTCACCTGTCGAATGCAAGTCCAACTTCTGAGATAAATATCTGGGGTGACCAATTTGTGGTAAAATCAGCCTCGATCTGAGCATCTGTCCAGCATGCAGCATTTCGAATACACTGCATCCTTAGCAGCTCCTCATCTGTTCCTTGTTTCTACTGACTACTGCGCCAAGCTTCGTCAGTACACGGGCGGGAGTTCCACCAACATCATAAATGAGTTCATCCACTTAAGTGCAGCTGAAACCTATACCGCAAGAGGTTAAAGCCTGAGCCAGCGCTAACTCATCCACCCCACCTCCACCAATCACTCCTGTTGATAATAGGGTCCTCTAATGGAGTCAGCCGGTCAGCCATTGATCTGGTCTGAGGAGCGACTCTGGCCCCTCTGGTGATACCGATTTTAAGATGTTTGGTCATGGGCACGTTGCCGGTTAGCTGAATTGATCTCAGCTTGCAGAGTCTACTCACTGGACTTTATGGCGTGTAACAGTTGTTCTATGAGTTGGCCCTATTGATATAAAGGATATTGAGATTGGCAGCGAGAGTTCTTTCACGAGCCAGCCTGTTGGGATTGCTAGCGGCACACCGAGTCCTACAGCAGAAAAATCAGTAACGTCTGTCGATATGAGCAGCAGGGGTCAAGCTGCCTGTCCTCATAACGCGGCACTGTAAACACAACACACAGCTTTTCCGGGTCTCTTAGTTTCCTCTCCATCATGTCCCGGAGGCGGCTTTAAGGCTGACAGAAATATTATCCAACCATATTTTTGGATTACGTCTTGTGACTCTATTCAAAGGGAATAAGGCTCAAAATGAAATCACTCTTAAACACTGTGGCACTGGCTCATGTATTTTCAAGAGGTCTTTGTGAGAGGGTGGTCATAAATCAATTTTATGATCGACCGAGCGCTTTATCTTGATTTTCAACCTTGGCAGATCCTTTAGGGGTCTTTTAAACATTAGTATATTTCTTGCACTGGCGAGTGGCGGTCGAAGCGTCTGACTGCCCTCTTTATGTAGAACAAGGTGACTCAATCTGGGCTGATTCAATGCCTCACTCGTATAAATGAGGCATCTTAAACTGCACCTGTTGATGGGATGTTGGGAGCAAATGGAGTGAGTGTGATTGTGCGTATGCATGGCGTATTGATCCAGCTGGAGGAGAGCTGGGCAGGACTTCCACATGGCCTTGATGTGTGAGAGGCCGTCTGGACCTGGAGACTGCACTATTGATCAGCATGTCCAGTCTTAAGTAGCCTCTCCATTCAAGCCCCTTGACGGCAACACTTCCAAAAAGACAGTAATCAATGAAATGGTTAAATGACCACACACAACTCGAACTTTATGAATTGCCTCGGCAGCGTGGATTTATCTTTGTGGATTATGGAACACTGTCTGACTTATTGACCACTCGTGAGGCTACTTATCCTCTCTCAGGATAGACATTGTGTCAAACTCAAGCTTTGTGTTTATAAACTGTTCTCCAGTGAGTGAATCTTTACTTCTGTTCCCTTGCTGCTGCAAAAGACCCTCTTTGCATGATAGATAGGCAATATATGAGCTATTTTCCCCCTTTCACTCCTCACTGCTTGTAATCCAAACACATTTGAGTGTGATGGTTGTCAAATGGTAGTGGGTAATCAGACGCAGACAGAAATGAATAATGCATCACAATATGTCTGGCTATCATTGTGTTGATTATTGTCAGAACGAGCCAGAGCACTGTTGTCGGAATGAAAAGACATTCAGCACAGCTCTAACTCTACATCCAAAGGCAAAATATACATTGGCAGTCTCTCTCTAACACGCAGTTACAATATACTCCAACACAATACCAGAAAGTTATAAAAAGTCAGAACTGCATTTGTCAGTTCCTTTCCCATATATTGTAAGCTCAAGAGGCAAGGAGATAGTCAAGTCGTCTATCACTTCCCTTTGCCCCAGTAGTGTAGACACATTGACAAACAGTATAACGCAGACAATTGAGATTGATATAACCGTAGAGACACACAGAAAGCTCTGGACATAACCGAGCAGATCACAGCAGCAACACTATCATCTCACTAAAGCTCACAAACAACGGTTATGGACAACTGGGCTCAAGTAATCAAGAAGGAGTGGAAATACCCGAATAATATGCAGAATATGCAGAAAAAGTGAAATACTGATTTGTAGGTACAAATGATCACGTGTCATTAGACGACGTGAAGATGGTAAATGGGTGTAAAAATGCAACAATTTCTCCTTTTGATTGATAAGGTGTAGAGTCGTAGTGTAAGTGGTGCTGGCTGTGATTTGTGAGGATCATTACAGCGAGAGGACAGTGTTTAGGAGGAGGACTTCTCACATCGGCGAGAGTGACAAAGGCAGGGAGTGAAAGGAGCGAAAGTGTGAAAAACTAATTGTAAAAATGACAACAGCATTTAGCTGCTGTTAAACAGCAGAGCTAAAAGGTGGCATGCTGCAGAAAGGGCGCCTCATTGTGTCGTTAGCCATTAGAAAGCAAAAAAAAAGAGCCCATTCTCAATTGTCCAATGTTGTACTATTAGCAGCATATCTAGTTATTAGAGTGAATTGAACTCAACAATTAAGAGCTGTGGTGTTATGAAAACCATAGGGAAGAATGAACATGTATGATAAAGTGGCGTGAATGTCCACAGCATGCATATGAAAACTATAATCTTTTCTGACAAGAGCCTGACATTTCGGTGCTGCTGTTGCAGTTTTTCAGAGCATTACATGATGACAAGCCCTCTCCATTTTTATCTAAGCCTTAATGCTTTCAGTCCCACTTTCTGAATTAGCTGTCAGCCACTGTAGTCTCCTCCTCAATGCTTCTTTGGAGCTCAAATGACTGAGGCTCTACCTTTAAAGATAATTGCTTAATTGGGGTCTTTTCAAATGCTGTCAGTAGCTGAGGACCTGGGAAAGGCTCTGATAACTCTGTAATTATGCGGCTACAGCAGATATACGTATTTGTAGCAGAGCTGTGAAGAATGAGCTGACAGCCTCGTGCTCTCTCTACGTCCACTGTCCCTCCCTGGACCCTGAGGTGTAGCTAAAATTGCAGGGCCTGCTTTCAATACAAACGCACGAGTATTTGCACGTGTGGCTCGCTGAGTGTGTCTGCATTGTCATGTCTGTATGTGAGTGTATGAGTGAGACGTCAAAGTGTGTCTGAATCCAGCCAGGCTGCAGGTATGTCTGGGGAAAATCTTTGCCTTTCCTTTAATTCCGGCGGCACTGACACTGTGTCCATTTTGAAATATTGAAGAACACCATTACATGGTGAATCTTCTTCCTTCTACTACAGCTGTTGGATACAAAGTGTCCGATGAAGTCTATTTGTGTAAGCTGTGTTTGTGTTTTTGTTTTTTTATTGTGGGGGGGGGGGGGGGCATTACAAACATGGCGGCGGCTTTCACCGGAGCCTT
>JAVQJD010096715.1:0-11409 GCA_036023655.1 Nannoperca australis | reverse complement strand
TTCAATTCAATTTTATTTATATAGCGCCATATCATAACAAAGTTATCTCAGGGCACTCAATCACATGGAGCCGGTCGAGACCAACTTCCACACACACAATGCTGGAGGACATGCTTGATAAGACACATTCATTTTATATGACATTATTCAAGTGACTGTGAAGCAGGCCATGCCACCCACTGTGGCTCAACGAGCAGCAACATCCTCTGACGCCAAGTGCTCCCTTCTACTCACAGACATCCTCGTCTGCAACCACCACCATCACGTTTATCATCATTGTTGTCTGTGTCCAAAATAAACTAACCATCCACATAATTATTTAGTTTTTTGCTCTCAGAACCATCATAACCATCATCATCATCATCATGATCATCGTTGTTATTCACCACCTTCAAATCTTCTTACATCTCCTTAGGTGTAATATGTTTAGGAGTTTCAGGCAAAGTACAGAAATAATCATTATCGTCCTCATCATGAAACAAATATATAAGTGAAAGCATACATCATTTCTCTTTTTCTTTCACCAAAGGTCCATCACCACCAACATTGCATCACACAGAAACAGCAATTTTCATTTGTTCAAAGTGATTAAAACAACCATGTGTACATTATGTAGCAGGGTTATAAAAACCCAGGCAGACCAGCATTTCGGAGCTGAATCAATTCATATCAATCAAATGTATGCACTATACAGTGTGTGTGTGTGTGTGTGTGTGTGTGTGTAAGAGAGAGAGCGAAACATTACCACAATGGAATGAAGAAAGTAATCTGTAGGGCATGTACACTACTTTCTGCTAACAATCCCACATTGCAATGCATCACATTTTATGAATGTGAAAATTATGATAGATGAAGTGAAGTGAAATCTCAATGTACTGCTCACTGTAGAGTAAGGTAGTGTCTGTTATATAGGGAGTAGTGAATGAGTGAATAAGGGAGATATTTCAGTCACAATCAGGTGTAACTAATAAAATGTGTGATGTATGAAGTGAGAAGATTCATGCTCTATGGGCCCAAATATGTAGGAACCTGGGGAATTTTGAAAAACTTTTGGCATATGTCGTTGGGGGGCAACTTTCACTGGAAAGAATGAGGTGCCATCTTGGAATTTGGTATCCAGTTCTCTTAATACTCCTGACAGTGCTGCCCTTTGAGGGAACAGAGAGCTGCACCATTCACTTTTATAATCTGCTCTGCTGGAGTAGAAACTGTTAGCTGTCAGTGAGACTGAAGTGGTTGGTACAAATATATCTGTTGAATAAACTGGGTCAACTTAATGTCAGGTTAGTTAACTGGCGGTCAGTTAGAACGCCTACATGTTCCTGTTTGACCAGCATGTTGGCAGTTGGCTCACCAGCTGGAGTTCGCCAACTACCTCTGCACTTACTACATCACCACGGTTCCAGCACCACCTATTCTGCAGGGACGCACAGATGAAAGGCACGTTGTGACAAACGTGATTACTGCTGTGAAAAATGATTTGGACATAATGCATAAACTTTGAAGCTGGCCTTTTCCTACTCACAGGCACAAGTGGTTGGTTTTAACTGACATAAAAATCAATTGTTGAGCAAACATTGACAAAACTGTGAATAAAAATGTAGAGTTGTGTGTTCAACTCAGTGATAGTACTGGCAGATCAGCATATGGATAATTTTAGTATGCACTGACAAATGGCCTATTTTCTTATTTAGGTATGAGGACTTGTTGCTTTTATGTCAGCACATGCTTAAAACTATTTCACTACAATCCAAGGTATCATGCCTCCATTCATTCTTGCAATTCCACTTTAGAAATCACTAATTATTTTCTTTTCTGGTTATGAAAAAACATATGGCCTTCTAAAAGTCCTTCTCTTTGGACTTTATTATGCAGATATCCTGTCTTTGTATTTCGCAGCATGTCACAGCACACTCTTTTTGTGTCACTTATCATCCATATGATGCCACTACCCATCCAGCGTATGCACTTTGGTTTTCTCAGACCCATCATCTTTCTTTTTTTCTCAGCCCATTAGCCCATGGTTCAAGCCAAGCTGTGCTGTCTCTTTGTTTCCCCTACGCTTCGATCGATCTGACATGGCCTGGCCTCCAGCAGCATAATGGCCATCAAGATACACAGGAACTCAGTACAAACGGACTGGCTTAAACAATACCAGCAACAATACCATCACATAAGGACAATACAGGCCAGACAGATTTCACTGAACAATGGTGAGTGCTGCGTACACACATCACACATACACACACACACACACACACACACGAAGTAGGCCAAATGACGCTTTGTTGCTCAGATTATAGTTATTTGCATTTCACACATCATGGATCTAATAATATCATCTTTTTTTTAAAGATAATATTGGACTTTTTTAATCTTTTGATGTTTTTGCAATTTTAATATCTTGATAGTTGGATGAAACTTTACAAATAAGTGTTAGGCAGCTATTGTACTCACAAAGAATGGTGAATATCAGGCAAAACTTGCCTGACTGAGACTTGGCTATTGATGGACGGATGGATGAATCAACAGTTATTGGATATTATATGCCATGGAGGCAAAAATGCTTTGCCAATTTGAAAAAGATTGAATGTGACTTCAAATCAGTGTTACAGAACTCCCTCTGCAGCATGTTGATCAACCACTTTTGTGCCTAATAATTACATCGACTGGAAAAGAAATACCATTTTCAGAACTGGCACTAGGGAGAATGAGGGGTTTCTGTATTTATTTGCATCCCATTTGTCAAAGAAACAACACCTTTGCATAACCTAGATGTGTGTTAAGTTTAATCCCTGGAGCACTGAGGATCAGAAGAATGTCACTTTGCTCTGAACATGACGGAAGACTCACATAACCTGGGTTGTTTTTGTAAGAAAGGGGATGAGAGCATTGATGCCAGGAAGTAAGGGCAAGTTTGTGTAGACAGGTGTTCTGCTTAGCAACAGCGTAATGACACACAATCCATGCCTTAACATCATACCAATAACAAAGTTCTGTGTTTGAGTGACTGAATTATTGACCAACCAGAAATCTTACATCCCATCAGGAGGAGTTTAGTATGAAAGGTGTGCTGGGAGGAATGTTGATGTTCTGCATTCTGAATCCAGAAACTATCTACTGTACTGTCTGCCATATGAGTATACTACTTTATGCTAAAGCAAGTAAAGAGTTTTGTCTTTCTGTATCTCAGTGTTATTTATTTAAAGTTACACTGACTGGCTGCACATCAAGGCATCTTGCCCCAAAACATATCCAAGGTGAAGAACATACTGGACAAATCTGGTGTGAACAATTTACATCCAATGCCAACGTGCCAGTGAGACAGTTAGGAATGAGGTCTCTAATCTGTTCAGATATTCATTGTTCTCTGGCCAGTTGTATGGATGGTTCATTAAGGTGGTACTCATCAACTCAAAGTAAAAAAAATACAACCATGTTGTTTTTGCTTTCAGGTGGTCATCTATCACGGGCAGTGGTATGTATTATCTTGTAAAGAAAGTGTCATAACCATTAGTAATTAGACTTTGCTCGTTGGCAATTAAAGGACAAATTCCAGGTCATAAATTTGAAAATGTTTGACAAATGGAACCTTACTGTTTATGTCTAGATAATCTCATTTGGGGAAGAAGTTGGTACTTCAGATGAAGAATATGGTTCTAGCTACACTCTAATCCAAAACATGTGATGTCTGTTTCATACAGGAGTCAAACAATGAGCCCTACGGTGGAAACCAAAAGTGAAGTCTATTTACCCTTCTCTCGTCCACCTTAACATGTACAATTGCTACAGCCTTGGTGTTGTCAGGCTACTTCAAGATCACAATTGGATTTTTACAAAGAATTTAATTTACCCTCTGCTCCTTCCCCTGGGATAGAACGAGAAGCAAGAAAAGCTACATAATCCAACATAATGAATCAATAATGAACAGGAAGAAATCTGAGATGGCCCTAGGAGGAAATCACTGGAGTTATTAGGACAATGTCTTCAGGTAAAGTCCTTTGGCCTGTCAGCTTTAAAGCTGAATTGTTTAAATTGAATGCCAAAGATCTGGACGCAATAATGACGCTGAATGTATGATGACTATGAATGGGGAGGGGCTCTCTGCCTTGCACTTTTTGCCTCGCACCCTCTACCAACCACGTATTAACTACCCCGCCAACTTCAAGAGTTTTTGCCCTGCAAGTTTAAGCAACTGTGATGGGAATATTCTCCAAGATTCTGGCCAATAGCCTGAATGAGGTTATATTCACCCTAATCCACCGGGACAAAGTAGGGTTCATTAACAACATCAGACCTTTGGTTAATATAATGTGGTCTGCAGGTCCCACTTTTGCTTCATTCTGCAGATCTTCTACTATGAGTGGGGCTCCTCTGTTAATTGAACAACGCAGACATTTAAGAGTATTCATAATGTAAGAAAATGTATATTAGCTATAATCTATATTATATTATTTCTTCTCCATTGCTGTCTGTCCCATAACTGCACTGCATTCGACACACTACCAATCAGCGCATAAAATGAAGATGTTTCTCCTTGTGACACCATATGTTGTCTCGATTTCAATGATGTGTGTCTGAAAAGTTCTGGTTTGTAAAACATAGTGGAAAACAAGGCAGACCATGTCAGGCTGGGGGAGAAACGGGGACCCAGAGAGCAGACGTAGGCTGAGGAGGAACAGTCAAAATACTTTATTTTAACTCACTTGGAACATAGGACAGGGACACGCAGGACATGGAACGCGGGACATCAGGTGCAGGAACTCAAACGCAATGAACAGAGACAGAACAAAGGAAACCACCAGACTAAATAGACAAGACGCAAACAAGGAAAACAGAAACATGTGCGTCTAAGGCCCAGGTGACAGAAATCAAAAAGGAGGGAAACCAGACAAAAACAGGAACACAGGGAGACAGACCAGAATTACCTAAATAAAACAGGAAACCGAAAACGAAGATCAGGGATTGTGACAGACCAGAAGTTCCCATGACCTGAACTTGTTGGTCAAGATATTTCTCTGTGGATCATTCACATTGGACATTCCTTGAAACAAGTTTTATAAGGTAAAATAGTTCAACACGGACTGTTTACATGCATGTAACTAAAGCCCACTCAAACATAATTGGTCAATACCACAACCGGATACAAGAACACTTCTGATACCAAAGTCTTGTTCCTTGCCTACAGATTCTGCATTCATTTGCAGATATCTGTTTATAGAGATTAGACTGTCAGAGTCTGTTAATAGTGTCCATAAAGCAGGTGCAACATATGATTGAAGGGTGTGGGGGGTTGCTCAGATAGGATTTAATCCATCATTCCAGATGACACCAGGCTACATTGAGAGCACCTGGTGTGGACAGCAGTGCTAAAATGGCTTCATTTTACTGTAGTGAAATCACATCATCATTGGTGTGCCCATAGTATGTTGCTCACAATTTCCTTTGTCTCTGTTAAACAGTGTCATATATGGTCTGCATGTAACTTTTAAAGAATAAATGACAGTACTTAAAGAATAAATTACACAACTTAATTAACTATTTACAGTACACAATTCAGCAATTGTTGTAATAAATGTAGAGGCAAGTGTTGTAGTAATACATGCCCTGGATTCTAGAAGAGAAGTTCCCACAACTCTGCTAGCCTCCAGTCTGTCTGTCTGTCTGTCTGGCTGGCTACAAGCATCGCAGCATTATTGCCTTATTTACACATCCAGCAGACATACAGCAATATTAGAAATGAATCTGGAGTGGTGTTTGTGTGCAGCTGATGAATGTAAATCTAATATTCATTCTCCTTTCAGCTCTGGTTTTGGTCTCCACCAACTCCTGAGAGGAATATTTAGGTTACCTGGTGTAACCCCAGTTCTATGAGTACATGCAATGCCCTCTAACGGGCTTCGCTATTGGTTAATCCCCTTGAGGCTCCTCCTCGATACCTGAGTCAAGTTCAATGTACTCACCCTCCAATCAGGGGGTAGTATCCTCTCCAATATAGCCCCAGTTTCCCCTGAAAACTCAGCAACCACCCTGGGACCAGCTGGGCTGGTAGTTGGAGGGCGTCGCATGTACTCATAGAACTATTTCTATGTCGTACATGCTCCACCCTCTAACGGGTCGCTATTGGTTAAAACCGCAAGGCAAAGGCCGTGGGGATTAGATGTACTCCCAGCTGGGCCCTGCCTAGCCGACAGGCCAAACCCCAACTATACAGTAACACACGTCTAGCAGGCCTCATCGGGTTGCACTGCCGAGGCACCCCGCACCGGCCTGCACTGACCATCACCTGGACCCAGGCGTCACATGTATTCCGCCGCCGCACCAGCGGCCAGCGCCAGCACCAGTGCACCGAGCTCAGAATACGCCACTGACACCGAGGTCACATACTGGAGTTAAGATTGCACGAAAGTAGAAGCAGATGACCACGAGGCAGCCAGACAGATGTCTGGCACTGAAACGCCTCGAAAACAGAGCAGCGGAAGCGGACATGCTCTTAGTAAAGTGGGCTCGCAGACCCCCCGAAGGGGTCTGGCCCATCGCTTCTTAACCCCCCCGGATGGCTGCACACACCCAATGGGCCAGCCGCTGGGAGGACAGGGGCGTCCCCTGAGTCTGACCCAGGAGGTCCGCAGGAGACGTGTGCGGCAGAGGACTCACCATGCTCTCAGACGGACCACCCTAAACTGAAAAGAAGTGGTAATGACCTTAGGACAGAAGACAGGTTTGGGCGCAGCTCCAGCGCCATCCTGTCATGCCCCACGGAAAAACAGGATGGGTTCACCGAAAAGGCAACCGAGTCCCCAGCCCTCTTGGCTGACGCCAACGCCAACAGGAGAGCAGTCTTGATAGACAAAGCCTTCAAACCTGCCTCCGCCAACGGTTCAAACAGCGGACACAGAAGTCCGTCCAGCACCGTCTGCAGCTCCCACTGGGAAACCAGATGCTGAAATGGGGGCCGCAACTGATGGGCCCCCTGGAGAAATCCATTAACCAGAGGATGGGTCCGGGTCATAAGTGGCCATCATGCCCAGTCATAATCGCGGCAGCAAACACCGTGGGCGGGTCGGGCACCAACCACGGGCCCGCCACCACTATCACAGATAAGTGCTGCGTCCTAACCCGATGCAGCAACTGCATCATCAGTCGCAAAGGAGGAAAAGCATACACCAGGCCCGGAGGCCAAAGGGGATGAGCCAGGGCATCCACTCCAAGCGGAGGATCGTCCGTCAGTCTAAGGGAGAACCACAATGGAGTGCGTTGTCCCTGCTGGCAAAGAGATCCGCCACTGGCTGACCGAAGCGTCGCCAAAGCAGCGCTCCACCCAGATCAAAATGGACGCCGCCAGCCTGCGAAAAGCGGTCGAGCGCACCCTCCCTTGTTTGTTCAGATGTGAGGGGGAGTCCCAGTTCATCACATCCCGCGGTACCTGTCGCGCTGAGGATGCAGCCGGAGTCGGCCGAACCAGCGCTGTAGGTTTCACATGTGCAGCAGCCCAAGGCGCACCACCGGGTGAGCTGCTGACATCATCCCCAACAGAGACCTGATGCTGCCTGCGGAGGCCAGCGGTGCACTGCGCACCCACCGTGCCAGCTGTTAAATCGCCTCTACATGTGCCTCTGACAACTGGGCTGTCATTGTGCAGGAATTGAGGAGCAGCCCTAAATACGTGGCTGAATCGGCAACATTCCACTCATGGCGGGATTGATGGTGAAGCCCAGGCATGACACATGCTGCAGGACCAGAGCTGTGTGCTCCGCCGCTTCCGGTCTGGAGACAGACAGAGATGCAAGGATTAGCCAGTCATCGATGTAGGTCAAAATCCTCATTGCCTACTACTTGGAGAACATGCCTGGTGACAAGGAGTAGTTGAATGCGAGCTGATTGTACTGGAAACACTGTCCACCTATGGCAAAGCGCAAGAACTTTCTGTGGCGCTGCATAAAGGGGACCTGAAAACATGAGTCTGCTAGATCGATGGCTAGGTCATCCAATCGCCCGGCCGAACACAGTCCAGCAGCTGCTTGATCGTCAACATGCAAAGTTCTGCGTGTGATGACTTCATTCAGCCTGCGCAGGTCCAAAATCGGTCTCACTCCCCCCCGACTTCTTGGGAACAAGGAAATACGGGGAGCAAAACACCCTGCTCATGCGCCTGCCTTGGGCACTGGAGACACTGCTCCCTACCGGAGGAGGTCGGCAACCGCTGCCCGTAGCATCGTCGCCGAACGCCGAGGGTCTGTGGCAAAACTGAAGCGCGTAGCCCCGCCGCAGCATCCCGTCCATCCAGGCAGACAGGGGCCCGCAAAGACGCACCCACATCATGTATCGGTCTGAAAGCGGTCTGGCAACATAAAGACTGAGATCGGGCCCACCCAACTCTGCCCTCCTGCCTCGGTGAGGGGCTGGTCGGGGGCCCTGACCGAAAAGGGCTGTGCCGCAGCTGACCTGAGTCAACCAATAGCGAAGCCCGTTAGAGGGCGGAGCATGTATGACATAGAACTGGCTCTTTAGCTGCTGAATGCTCAACTATGTTCACCAGCTAGTTTCTAATTGTGTCTGTTGTTTGATGCTGGGCAGATCATTTACAGTTACATTTACAGTTACAGCTGGCCCTTTGCACTACAACAGCAGTGAAAGTGATTGATGGTAAAATTGAAAGTAAAAGTATTTTCTTATCTTACACATTATTACAGTCATTATCAGATCCAGTGCACTCAAAAACACTGCACTTACTCTTTAACCCAGACAGAAATGTGTTGACCACATCCACTCTGTATCAACATTAAACCTGTCAATAGTTCATTAACTCTGATACTATTCATTATTTAATACTTTTTATTAAATATTCCTTTTTGCTTTTTTAAACAAATGACAAGACAAGCAGATTGTTACTACACAAAGTTAGTAAACTCTATCTGTCTGAATAGAAATATATTATACATAACTGTTACAGTGGCCTGGATTTAAAATTTTGATTTGGTCATATTTAATTTAGATTTGTAATTATTTCTGTAATGGTTGAGGAGCCCTACTTGTTTGTTCTGTTTCCCAGGCTCTTTTCTTGCACAGAAATAACAAGCCAGGTCATTTACAAAGATCCTAGCATAATATTTCCATGACCATCTTTTAATAGCACTGCCTGTGCAGGGGAATGACAGGGTGAGTGGGTCTGTTCAAAATTTGGAAATGATACCTGGATTTACTGATGAGTCCATCTTGTACTGCTGCAGAGCAGAGCGTGACATGGACAAAGAATTAGACTAAAAAGAAAAAAACTAAATCCTAATCAGGTGTCAAAATGAACGTATGACTGTATGTCAGTGTTGTGTTCAGTTAATTAAAAATCAATTATACACACCTCTTTTGTTTTGTGATCCTGGGTCATTGTGTGGGGTATAAAGTGTTGATGATGTAAAAGGACGTATATGAAGAGGAAACATGCAGTGAGATGACACACTTCCAGCTTCTGTGAAGCACCTGCTGCTCTGTGGACATCTGGTCCATTTACTAAACCAGGACAGCTTATTGTGGGATGTACTAGTGAAACCTTTTCCTGCTTTACACCTCAGTAGATGATCTTCTTTTATGATAAGGCTTAATTATACTGTTTGTCCATTCTAATGGCAGTAAATGTTTCACTTATGAAGATAGTGAAGATAGCCATAAAATGATGTATGATTTCCATCTGGTTCAGAGGTTATTCAGGGATGTTGACGTCGGGCCTTTTAAGGTTGAACTGCTGTTTCATACTGTTTTTCCAGTAGACAACATTTGTGGACTGATAATCAAACCTTATGCTAGAGAGCTCTAACAAGTATTCAGTGTTGTCTTGTAGAACTGCCTTTTAAATATAATCCTAACTTATTTTATTTCTAACAATCTCCAAATTATTCACAAAACGGTATTCATCAGCGCTTGTGTGAGCTCGGACCACGATCAGTGAGATGTGGTCGAAAATTCTAGAAACAGCTTTGTGGACTTTAAGGTAAGATTCTGGTTTGCATGTTTGTTTTGTCAAATTCCGTCTGAGGTCAAGAAAAAACTTTTACACACAAAACATTGAATTAAATAAAAATGAATTCAGGTCAGTGAGTACTGGGCCAAGATGTATGCACGCGTGTGTTAATCTTTTCATCCAAATCAGTGGGATCATTGAGCACACTCTCACAATCACAATCACACACACATACACACAGTGTAATATCTCACCTGTCCCACCTGTCTGAAATAAGCCAGAGCATTCAGCACATGTACAACTCAACATTCTGGTAAACGGTTGTTTGCTGTCTTAAACAGAAACACATAGTAAGACCAGTAAAACCAGTTTAATCTCTGTGTGTCCAGTGCAGAGATAAGTGAGGTGTGTGTTTACCCTAACTAAGACTCGAAGCAGGGGGACCTGTAAGCTAGCTCTGTCAAAAGTGGAAAACACAAGTCAGCTGGATTTTGCTCAGATAGGACAGTGTTCCAATCTGGCAACCCCACAGTCACTTTTGTCTTTTTCTCCCAGTCTTTGTGCCAAAATACCTAAAGAAACTGGACCTGTCTTACTGGATATCTGACTCAGGTTAATAAATTCATGCATTATTCACTGACTGGTTACAATGTTATTCTTATTCTGATTATTGTCAGTGGTAGACTAATGCTGTGTCCTAAACTTCTGTAAATACACTTACACTGTGTACACTGTGTACTGACTTGTGTAGTACTTAATAATTTGACAGGGTAGTTTCTTCTCAAATCAATTGTGCACGTACCATAAATTAAGTTTTTGACCGAGTCTTCTTTTTAATGGCGGATTGCAGCCAATATTTTACTTCAATTGCCGAAATATCTGCCAGCTTTTTTGCTAACTTGACTTCAATTGATTTATTAAAAAAAATTATAAAAAATGACATACTTTTACTTTTAGCCGTAACAATCACAACTGGGGCTGCCATTTTTATATGTTGGTGGTCCTCCTCTTCTGCTACGTAGCCAAGATGGCAACCGTTGAGGGTGAGAAGTGTGCAGCGATCCACACTCAACATTCTGGCTGCACTGGGTCCATCATCAAGTTTAAATACGTAAGTACGCGTTCTGGGAAACAGCATTAGACTATTCTACACCACGGCGTCTAATGTGTAAAGAGTGTTGTCATGTGAAAGCGACTTGTGTCAACAGTAGCGTTTCTCAACTAGACTAGTTGTTTTAGTAAAGACATTTGTCCCCAGTGAAACACCTGAACAAAAGAAAAACAACTACTCTTTTCAGTTGGCAAACACAGAAAACTGCATTACAGCCAACTTCTGGTAATTCAATTCAATTCAATTTTATTTATATAGCGCCATATCATAACAAAGTTATCTCAGGGCACTCAATCACATGGAGCCGGTCGAGACCAACTTCCACACACACAAAGACCCAACG
>JAVQJD010096696.1:0-54987 GCA_036023655.1 Nannoperca australis | reverse complement strand
AACTCTGCCGTCTGGAAGAATTAAAAATGAAAATGTCCATGGCACATGATGCCACCCAAATCCTGACTGAAAGTCCTCAAACAGATCATTGTTGTTTAGAAAGATACACAACTGATTGGCGACTGCTTTCTCAAGGATCTTGGAGAGAAAAGGAGGGTTAGATATCGGTCTATAATTTGATAGAACTCCTGGATCAAGAGTGGGCTTTTTAAGAAGAAGTTTAATTACAGCTACCTTAAAGGACCGCGGCACATCGCCCCTCAATAAGGACACATTGATCATATCCAGCAAAGAAGTGCCAACCAAGGACAGAACCTCTTTAAGCAGCCTAGTTGGGATAGGGAAATTCATCTGGCCATTTTTCATTGAATTGCTTGTTTTCATTGTCAGCCATTCAGCATTTGCTGTCCTCATTAATCTTTGCGCATTTAGAATGAACTTTTACTAATTGGTATAAACAAAACAATCCCAGTGAGAATCAGTTTATTTTAATTGGGAATTAGAAAATGGTTGGCGGGCCTCTGCCAGATTTGGCCCAAGGGCTGTAAGTTGAGTTTCACTGGTTTAAAGGTTTTAAAGGTTCACAGTTTTCAAGTTTGTCTTATAACATTATGAACATTGAAACAGTTCCTGTTTGCTGTAATCAGTCCTCCTGTTCACTCAGGCGTGAGTGAATTGTATGCTAAAAAGGCTGTAATTGCAGAAGACATCCACTTGATTTGATTAACTCAGACTGCTGAAGGCTCAGGTAAACTTTGGAATGTATTTTTGCACATAAAGAGGACCATGGATTGTGTCACCTCAGCATTTACACTGAAACCTGATTAGGAAGGGATTTTATACATCAAGCAAAACGTTGATATGGGCACCTGATTATTGTTTCAAGACAGACCTCTTTTAAGTGGTAGTTGCAAACTCTATCTAAAGGCAGAGGCTTACTCAACTAGGCTAGAAGTCAGAGTCCACCATGTACAAATCTGTTGCCAAGGCTTTGTAGAATTGCACCTATTACAGTTAACTTCAGAGAATCAGCAGGTCCAGCAATCTAGGGAGTCAGAAAAGGTATTAGCTGTCTTTGTCTGTTTTCATTGGATCAGTGCAAATATATAAATAGAGAGTCAGACAATTATGAAAGTAATAGTCACATTTTTATATAAATACATTTGGGTTTCATCTATCTGTATTTCTCTATCACAGTGGTTCCCAGCCAAGGGGCCGAAAGATAAATCTGAGGGGTCACCAGATGGTTAACAAGATAGATGTTTCAGCTACACAAACTAATTGTTGCTAAAATCTTTTACATTTTTGCTGCTTGCTTTTGAATGGAGGTTAGAAGTGCAAAAAAAAAGTGAAACCTGAAAGTGTCCGACCATCAGAGAGCAGTGCTGCAGCAGTTTTCTGATCTCTTTGATTCAGCGTTGGAACTTCTGTTGCTGCACTGGAAGTCCAGAAGGTGTCACTGGTGTATCTTCATCTGATTTGGGAGTTTTTGAGGTCCAGGACACATCTCCTCTCCTGTTAACAGTTTGGTCTGAGGACAAACTTGATTCTCATGCAAATCCTTGAGTGATTGTGGAGATAAAAATCAGACGAGTGATATGAAAACTGCAATGGTTGCATGTCTGATGATCATAAGATTTGTGCTATCGGCTATATTCTATACTATTCATTTTAAAAGAATAAGTAGTCAAATGTAGCAACTGTGAATGTATTAAAGTATTGGATATTGGCCTTGTTTTCACTGCTGCTTAACAGAAATGTGCTCAGTGCAACTGCTGTGGAACAGTTGATTCACAACCTCTTTTAACTCTATTTCAACACCAGAGTCTGAACATGCATGGCCTCCTGGGGTCTGTGAAAATGTGAGATGCAGCTTCAGTAAATGGAGTATTTTCCAAAGCTTAACACCTGATGTCAGTTTCACAACAGTTGCAAAACAGAACAGTGAAAACTCCGCCACTGAGTAGACCACTTCACATGCTTTATTTCAGCACCCAAAATAATTAAAAACATCTCAATTTATTATACATGTACAAAATAAGTACAGAATCTCTCTTTTAAACCATGAAAGTGGGTCTGCTTCAAATCGTTTTTTAAGAAACCCTTTGCTAAAGACATCAACAAACAACATAAACAACAGAGTGGGAGATGTGTGCTGTTTTGTTTTTTTTAGTGAAGAGAAGTTTTCCACAGGGGCAAACAGACAGAAGGATCAACACTGAACACATGATATTGGGAAGGGAAATTATATTGAACCAGAGTCACTTGCTTTTATCTACAAAGACATGATTGCTTGCATGCATTACATCTGCAATGATCACCTTTTCTGAGGAACTTTCATTAAACCAACACTTAAGAAGAAAACAATTGCACTGCATAGACAACAAGAGTCAATTTAGTAGCACCAAAGGTTCTGCAGGCATTAGTGGCAATAATTACAGTATGACAGTGAGAGACTCACCGTCAAACACCAATAACTGGACCTCATCGAAATGGTAATAGCACCTTTGAATGTGTTTGATTTCCCCACAATAGACTTGTGTAAAATATACCCTTTTCGTTTAAGAAAAAACTGGGGGTGACTTCTTGTTATGAGGTAGCCATCTACATATTGCAATGAAGGTCAGCTTCTGTGTCTTGCTCTTTTGCTGGTCTTTGCTTTGTCCGAGCAACATTCAGGTGTTTCTTTTTCTTATGAATTTAGAACACGAAGACACTTCACACTTTTTACAATTTATTTAACACCAGAAAAATGGTACATATCATTTGTTGTTTTCAATGTCCTTTCCGCAGTGGTAGAAAATGGCAAAAGTCACCTGTGTTTCATTGCGTGTGTGGATCTTTTTTTTTCTCAATCTCCAGGGGGAAATTTTACACAAGCATATATTATTTTCTTGTTGCCAGTGGAAACAAAAGATTCTTTTTAAAGTGTCCGTGTGGTTGGTTTTGGTTGAAGTAGCAGTCCCAAAAACTTCTCATGATTGGAAAAACATAAACACCGTCTTCAGTAGAGTTGTTTTAAAGCATGTGGACCAATGGCAGCCAAATGAGTTTTGAATGCATAGAAAAAGGATTTAGAGATGACTGCTAGAAAAAAACAACAACGTCATGTCCATATTTCTTTCATTTTTACAAGAAGCAGACGGGGCCAACTTCGACGCCAAACTCCTGATCAGGTGCACCAACATCCATAGGAGCAATGTCAATGATGGGCAGGCGAGATGTTTTTGATGTCTTGTAGGCGATGACTGCCTTGCCCCATGTGCCAGTGTGTGACTGTGGAGAGGAAAACGGAGAAAAAGTCAGAAATTGCTCAAGAAAGTCGGACATTTACCTGCACATAAGTGTTGTGGGGATCAAAATCTTGCTTCTCTAAAAGAAGATTTGACAGTTTCTCTAGAAGTGTGTGTAAATGCGAGCTCCAGCAAGAGAACTCACCGTGCAGCCATCCTCGCTGACGCTGTATGTGAAGCGGCTGTTGCCCTCGGCTCTGATCTCAACGTCGTTGGAGCCCTGGAGAAGCAGGGCCTTCTTCAGGTTGCCGGTGGCGGAGTCCATGTAGGCAATGCTGTTCTTGCAGTGGTATGTCATGTTCTGAGAGGCCTGGTTGGACATCAGGCGCATGAATGTCATCTGGATGCTGACGTCCTCGGGATCAGCTCCATCGCTGCCATACTGGAACTGCATGGTGGAGGGAGGAGAAGGGTGTATGGGATTTACTGTCACTGACTTTAAATTACATATTCTATGGTCTGTAAATTCATGTGGATGATTTTAATTATTGCTTTTGTTTTTACTTCTCACCTGGAATCCACCGTTCATGGACTCGCTGAACCAGACATGCTTCTTCTCTCTGATGTTTTTGCTGAGGTACCAGTTCTTCATGGGGACACTGGATTTGCTGGGGGAGATGCAGGTCTCACCAGTCTCCATGTTGCAGTGGACCTTGATGGCATCCAGAGGAGATCCCTGGTTGGGATCAACCCAGTACATGCCTGTAACAGAGGCACATAAAATATGAATGAGTTCATCCTTATGTTATACTTAATCTACAAGCTGCATCAGGGCTCTGAACTGAACTCACCACTCTTCCACTCAGGGTGGCACATCCTCAGGTCACGGCACATGCGGGCAGGGGTCTTCTGGGTACCGTCGGGGCTGCGGATCTTCTCGACCTTCTGAGTCAGGGTCTTGAGGGTGGTGTCGACCTCCATGTCGCGATCGCGCATCATGTTGGGGTCGTCAGCGCGATAGTGCCCACCACGGAAAGGATCAGGGGCCTTCTCCTGAATAGGCTGGCTGACAAAGTCAAATCCACTGCCGGGAGGTCCAGGGGGTCCAGCAGGTCCAGGAGGTCCAGGAGGACCCTGTTTGAAGACACCAGGGGTTTACAAACTGCAGACACAATCAAATGTCATCAAGTATTTGATTTAAACAAAGATCGTAGCAACTTACAGCAGGTCCCATCTCTCCATTGCGACCACGAGGTCCAGGGGGTCCAATGGGTCCAGGAAGACCATTCATGCCATCCTTACCAGGGGAGCCATTAGATCCAGAAGGTCCCTATGGAGCAAAATGCCAATGACAAAAATGCTGCAAAAGACTAAAGACAGACAGAAGTACCAGATTGGTAGTGAATTAATCTTTTGTGTAAACCAGATGTACTTACTCTAGGTCCAGCAGGTCCAGAGGCGCCAGCAGGTCCTCTCTCTCCAACAGTTCCCTAGAGGGAGAAGTAAATATCAGATATTATGCATTTAAAAAAGGAATGTTTCAATATCCCATAAAACAAAAAATAGATTGTTTGATGCGGTAACCTACAAACTTTTGTTACTTACAGCAGTTCCGGGCAGACCCTGCATGCCGGTAAATCCTCTGTGTCCCTTGTGGCCTCTTTCTCCAGCCTCGCCAGCCTCTCCTCTATCTCCCTTTGCACCAGCAGGTCCCTGAATGAAAGCAGCAGGAGGTCAACAGCCCATCGCAGGTTTATATGATTATCAGTCAACACAAGGCTAGAGCAAAATCTTTATTATTGATACATATGATGTTATAATGAACGTACAGAAGGACCACGGACACCAGCAGGGCCAGCAGGACCAGCAGAGCCAGCGGGACCCTAAAGGAAGGATGGTGGGTAAAGTCAGATCACAATAAAATCAAACATTATCTGCACAGTAACATACCAGATTTAGTTCAATTTTTCAACAGCACAAAGATGAACAAGAGGGCTTACACTCTCTCCACGGTCACCAGTCTTGCCAGAGGGGCCGACACCTCCGGGGGGTCCAGGGGAACCAGGGGCTCCAGGAGGTCCAGCCATACCACCCTCTCCACGGTCTCCCTATAGGGGAGACTCCAGTTAAACAATGCTAGGCAACTAGAGGCTTATATTTAGTTTATTTTGGAAAGCTTAAGATTAAATGGCCAAGCGAAACATAGCAGAAGGTTTGGTATACACATATTATTTGAGGCTTAAGAATGAGGAGGAGGGTTACTTTGGGGCCAGAAGATCCATCGCGACCAGGGGCACCATCGTGACCGGGAGATCCCTGTGGAAGAGAAGCGAGCAAGGTAAATCATTATAATGTTTGATGGTTAGCTAAATGCTAGGGAAGCCATACTGTGGTGAACTCGACTCGTTTATCAGCGCTAATAAAGTGACCAGTGATCAGTATCCAATGAATGCTGAATACAGTAGGTGGTTTGCGTTTGTGAGACCCTACTGTCCAAGTGCTCGACACATCTCTGATTCAGAGTCAGTATATAGCCATTTGAGGCCTCATACCTCACGACCAGGCTCTCCGTTGGCACCAGACAGTCCAGGGGGTCCAGCAGGTCCGGGGGGTCCACGCTCACCGAGAAGACCAGAAGGTCCCTGCTTTCCAGGCTCACCCTGAAGAAAAACAAGAGGGGTCACTTCCCTGCTTACAGATTTACTTTCATGTGTTTATTCATGCAACACTGTCCTGTCCTAATGGATACAAAACACTATAGGTTGTTCTATTTGAAAATCCATATGCAGGACCAGCAGGTCTCTTTGATAAAAAAACATTTTAGCCTACTTAGCTTATTTAGCAGAATACACTCTAGTCATCATGAATACTCACTGATGGTCCAGGCAGACCAGGGAAACCACGCTCTCCACGCTGTCCAGGGAGACCTACAATACCACGCGGTCCAGCAATACCGTGGGGTCCGGGGATACCAGAGGAGCCCTGCACAGAACCACGCAGCAGCCAGATAGCAGATACTTAATGGATCCCTGTAATCAAAAACCTTGACACAACACCTATTGCAGAATTATAGCAGGCACTCACAGGGGCTCCATCAGAGCCAGGAGATCCCTTCTCTCCGCTGGGTCCTGAGGGTCCAGCACCACCAGTCTCACCGGGGCGACCAGCGGGACCAGTCTCACCGCGAGCACCCCTTGCTCCATCTTTGCCAACGGGTCCGGCGGGTCCAGGGCCTCCGGCAGCTCCCTGGAGACATGCAGAGGATTCAAGTTATTGAATGTAACCCTGCTGAAGGACACAATGGTAGCAGACAAACAGACTGAAGACACAATGTCTTGGTTATTGCTGCTGGTAATGTGGAGTAGGTAAAACTTACAGAAGGGCCAGGGGGTCCAACTCTGCCAGCAGGTCCAGGGAAACCAGTAGCACCCTACACACACACAGACACGCACGCACACACACACACACACACACACGAAGAGACCAAAGAGATGACACATGCAACTTCAAACAACATTACTGATTTCACCGTCATTGTCACAGAGTGTCATCTAATCCTACAAAGTCCCACAATGATGGGATACTTACAGGAGATCCAGCACCACCACGAGCACCTTTGGGTCCGGGAGGACCAGCAGGTCCCTTTTGATAAAAAAACATTTTTCATAAGTGAAACAGGAAGCACATCCTAATAATTATCTTAAATAATTTTACCAAATGAGTGGAAAAAATATGACCATATTCAAAAAATGTATTATTAACTCAATCTTGCATCAATAATAAAATAAAAAAACTGAGCTCAGCACTTTTACTGTGTAAATTATGTATGAGTGGTTATGGACATGTGGGCCTACCTGAGGACCAGCACCCCCAACAGGTCCAGCGGGTCCAGGAGCACCAGCGTCTCCCTTGGGTCCAGAGTCACCACTCTCTCCCTTGGCACCAGGCTGACCATCAGCACCCTGAGGTGCAAGAGAAGAGACAGCTCAACACATGCTTTCTTGTGCCAGCTGTACAGCAAATCTGTAAAAAACCATCAGTTTTAATATAAAATATAATGAGATTATAGTAAGATTCTTACAGGAGGTCCAGCAAATCCAGCAGGTCCAGATGGTCCAGTCTCTCCACGCTCACCCTGTTAAAGTCACAAAGAGAGAAGGTTTAGGGTCATTCACTCACAATGATATTCCAGTAAAAAAGTATATCTTGTGTTTGCTTTCTAGTCCTCAATGAGGTGTGTTGTTTGGGGAAGAACTTACAGGTGCACCACGAGGACCGCTGGGTCCAGCAACTCCAACAGCACCACCCTCACCCTAAAACCAGAAGGTGAAGGAGAAGGACAGGAGGTCAACAGACAGGTTGCTTGGTTGTCACGGCCAAAGCCAGAGTCCACAGAGAAACCAACTTTAAGGCAAAATCAAGAACTGAATTCTTGAAAATGTTAACTGCAAAATATTTGTAACACCCAATTTTATGCATATAAATGTATGTATACAAATAATACTGTAAGAGAAAAGATCAGGAACCTGTATCGCTGATATTTGTAGGTGAAATTCAAAGTTGTGTCTGGTCTCACCTTTTCACCCTGAGCACCAGGAGGTCCAGGGACTCCAATAGCACCAGTCATACCACGCACGCCATCTTTGCCGGGGGTACCATCAACTCCCTTGGCTCCACCATCACCCTGAAGAGAGAAAGTTTATCATGGTCACTTGTGATGTCAGTTAGGAAAATTGAAAGTAATGCTAATATTGTATGAACCACTTTTAGCTGATTGTCGGGGAACTTAAACACGTCCCTGGCATTAATTCAGGTTTTCTTAAATGAATAAGTTACTGGCATTTTGGAAAATATTTTAAGATACAATTTCCCTCAATAATATTCATATTTACTTAATTATTGTAGAAATGTTTCATTCTTTCGGTTAAGTTTATAAAAACTTTAACTATAATGGCCCCTCTCAAGGGTAATCCTAACCCATCCTTTCTGGTCATTTCAGGTTCTCTTCCTTAAGCTCTAAAATCAGTGTAATAAATAATGACCATTGAATGGTTTCCCATTTCCTTTTGTCATATGTCACATGTTAATAATAATATTGTATATTTCCTTTACGCTCAGTTTCATCATACTTATATATTATACAACATAAACCTTGCATAACATGCCTTAGCAATACTGCACTTATTTTAGGTCATGTTAATAAAGACAATTTAAATTTAAATAACAGATAAGAAAGTTTTTGAAAAGAGACAAACTGGACAGCAGCTGTGATACTTACTCTCTCTCCCTTGACACCGGGGAGACCAGCAGATCCACGCTCACCAGGCATTCCCTGCATACCAGGGGATCCCTGACCACCGGGGGCACCATTAGCACCAGGCTCTCCCTGAAGACACACAAAAACAGAAATGTACACATTATTACAATACACAATGGATAACAATGTTAGGTTAATGTGCATATGTATATGTTGATTCATGTTGGTTTTCCTAATGAAGTTAAGAAGAAAAAAAAATAATAATAATAAAGGATAATTGGCTGTTTTGTAAAATCTGGGTTTCAAAAAACGTTACTATAATCTTTGATCAATAGCTTGAGTTTACTGTCTCTTATTTGCCTCACTATCAGTGATGGACACTAAATTCATGTGTTCTGATCATTTCAGCTACAAATCTGTATGGATATGAATATGAGAAGAGACTAATAGTTAGTAGCTAGTAGTTACTCACTTTTATAGTTTTTCAAGAAAGTGGTCTCTTTTTTCTATGAAAGAACTGTTCTTTGTGGTCCTGGATGAATATTTATCTGCCTATTATACATTGGTACTTTTGCACTTGTTGAAAATTATAATAATAATAACATTGTTTTGTATCTTAACAACTTAAAACATGTGAATAGCATGGGTTTGTCGGGTAACTGCTCAAGAGATTTAACATATTCAACAAACAGCTGTCTTAACTGCAAGATCAGTGTTTTAGAACATCTCCGCCGTGAACCATTTTTTAACCTACCTTAGCTCCATCGTTACCAGCGGGGCCAGGAGCCCCGCGGGGTCCAGTTGGGCCAGCAACGCCGGGAGAACCACGCTCACCAGGGAAACCTCTGTCACCCTAAAGGAGAGAAGGGACATCGGTCACAACCAGTTAAGTTTAAGAGGAACTGTCTTCACCATGGATGAGGAAAATGCTTTGGTTCTGAAATGCAGGAGATACTTACTCTTGATCCAGATGGGCCATGAGGTCCTACCTCACCAGGAGCACCCTGAACAAAAGAGCAAGATGTCATGAGATGTCATGATGACTTGATGGCAAGACCATTGAAATCTTGAAACTTCAAAATACTCATGAAGGTACATGATGCTTTTCTGTGCTTTCTATCTGATTATCTTCCACACATGTGCATGTGTTTACAAGCAGAAACTTAAGTTAAATTACAAAAACAAAGACTTGGGCATTCACAATTTCCTGCGACTCTTACCTGCTCACCGGGCTTGCCAGTCTCACCAGTAGCACCTTGGGGTCCGGGAAGACCCTGCACAATGAAGAAAGGTATTTGTATTATGTGTCGAAAATATTTGGATTAACAAGTGGAATAAATATATCACCAAAACAAAAGGACAGCACTCAACGCTGCTGAAACACTCTCAAAACCTACCTGGAATCCGGGAGGACCAGCAGGTCCCTGCTCTCCCTTCTCTCCAGCAGGTCCCTGAACAGAAATTACCAAGATAAATGATAAGATACATACAATCGATTATTTAAACAGTGATACTTTATTGTATATTATATCGGTCACTGTAAATAAAGGCAGTCAAGATACATACAGCAGCGCCAGAAGGTCCAGGAGCACCAACGTCACCATCTTTGCCAGGAGCACCCTGTGAACAAAAGCATTACCCAAACCAGTTACCAGCTGTTTTTGTGTACTTTCTTTTAAATAGAAAACTTATTTTACACCGGTAGAGTTTGATTTGTATAGCTTTAAATATACTTACAACAGAGCCACCAGCACCAGCAGGTCCTCTCTCACCAATCTTACCAGACTCACCCTGTTAAAAAAGAACACACTTAAATCATTATTCAAAAACATAATCGGAACTGGTTTCTTAATGATCTCATATTTGAGCGATTTGCTACAACTACATAGTATAGTATGTGTAAGATCAACAAACAGATTAAATAAACGCAAAAATGCAAAGCAAAACGAGAGGGGCAGTTAACTCACAGCGACTCCCTTGGGTCCAGGGAATCCCATAACTCCAGGCTGTCCTCTGGCTCCAGAGGGGCCGGGAGGTCCGGGGCGTCCATCTTGTCCAGGTGCACCCTAAAGATCATAAGAAGACAGGAGGATACTAAAATAAGCCTCTCCTATCATGATTAAATGGATTGTTTACAGCTGCAGTTCTTCCTCATTGTATTAAAACCATGTCCAACTTACAGAAGGTCCAGCTTTGCCATCAGGCCCGGGGCTTCCAGGGCTACCAGTCATACCCTGCAGAGGGAAGATCACATTGGACAAAGACTCAGACAGTGTGTTACAATACAACCGCCTTCCAACAGATAGAAGTCGTACTTTGAGTGTATTCCACGGTGCTATATGTGTAAGATCAAAGAGAGCTTCTGTGGTGCTTTATAAACACAGAATTGTTGCACTGGAAGAAACACATTGCAAAACTCACCTTGGATCCAGGTGCACCAGGGGCCCCGGGGTTTCCAGCCTCACCAGTGGCTCCCTGAGCTCCCATTGTGCCAGGGGCACCACGTTCGCCAGGGGCTCCCTGTCAAACAGATCAAGAAGAGTCAGCACAAGTCTCTACAAGTCATGGTAGTGGGTGAAGTTTACAACCAAAATTATCTTAGTTAACTGGATAGTTTGACTTTCTCCACATAAAAAAGAAATCGTTGCTATTGGCTGTTTTCTGAGCGTTCATATTACGAGAAGAACAAAATCAGGATTTACTAAGCTACTGACAACTTTTCTCCTGACCTGGTTGGACTCATTGGTTAGATTCACCAACTCACCTTGCCACCAGCAGCTCCATCAGCACCAGGGAAACCACGAGCACCAGGGGCACCCTAATGGAACATCAGACATACCAACCATGTCATTAACTGTGGTGTAAATGCTCAAACTGAAGGGGGTGAATCCCCCTGGGAATATAGCGTACTGTAAATGTGCAGAATGCTTTGTATGAACATAGATTACAGGATTTTAACATGGAGATTTGATTATTGTTTCACTAATGTGAGTGATGCTTATTAAGTATTGGTTATTGTAATAGGGAATGTGGGAAGTGGATAAGTCACATCAGTTTTTTCTTCTGCTTAAATCATCCACCACGCCTCAACAGCAACACTATCTGAAAGAAGTTGATGTAAAAAAAAAAGAAGCAACATACACGCTCTCCAGGGGGTCCACGGGGTCCAGCACCACCGGGCTCTCCACGGGGGCCTCTCTTTCCCTCCTCACCACTGGGGCCAGCCAGTCCCTGAACTCCAGCGGGGCCCTGGAAAAGAAAACAAGATTGTTAGAAACACTACAAGATTTGTAAATCAATAGGAAGATTTATGTATTATGTGTCGAAACTTACAGGCTCTCCCTTGGCACCAGGTTCTCCCTTAGGTCCAGGAGTTCCATGGTCACCCTGTTGGCAGAAACACACGTTTTATTTGGGCTTAGAGGTGATCCTGGGTCTCTGTCAGATTGAAGAACAATGTGTGATGTTACCAAAACTCAAACTTCACACAATTCAATTGTCTACTCACATTGTTACCCTTGGGACCAGGAGCACCAACACCTCCCTGAGCTCCAGCAGGACCACGAGCGCCGGGGAAACCGGGAGCACCAGCAATACCAGCAGAACCCTATGGGATAGAGAGTCGGGCTGTCAGAACACTTCATGTGCAGGAAATTAAGTGGATTACATATGATATATGAGAATGATACTTACAGGAGAACCCTTTCCACCAGGGGAGCCATCAGATCCAGGGGCACCCTGTTGAGAAAGGAACGAGATAAAGTGTTTAGTGTGGTTTGAATCACATTTAGTGTTTCTATTTTTTCTTGGTGTGTGAAAAAGGTTTATCAATGTGTAAAAGAATGCCCAGAGGAAAGTCCAATTTCTACTCACAGCAGCTCCAGCGGGCCCAGAAGGTCCTGGGTTACCAGGCTCACCACGGGCTCCCTGGGGTCCCTCAGATCCACGACCTCCCTGAGGACCGGTCTCTCCCTGTGAAGGGAAGTAACAATGACTCAGAAATCTGCAACTTGAATATTGAAAGTTTTTTAATGAATCCAAAATAAATTATAAATCAGAAACAAACCACAATGGTTAACATTAAAAATAAAAGAAAGAATAATGTTAAATGGTAGAATGTTTTCCTATTTTATTGATACTAGTGGGTAAAAAGTATATATATATTTTTAATTTGTTTATTTTTAGTACAGTAACAAAATTGCATATCTTATGATAGATATCACCACACCATGTGTGGTCCTGGTGTGTGTGTGTGCCTTCATAATGGGTGAGAGTTGCAGTTCCTTTGCTGATGGCAATGGGTAAAGGGGGGCAACAGAGGTAAGGCGCCATATGAGGTCTACTGATGCCATCTGGTGGCAACAGTTTTACACCATGCTGGCTAATGGATGACGGTGGAGAGTATAATTGATATCAACATCTCCTACAATCCCAAGTAAGGTGACATGGCTTAATCCTTAAACACTGTTAATGTCCATAGTTTTCTACCAGAGAGGTGTTGAAACAGCTAGTCAGGTGGAAAACAAAGTAGGTGCAGGGCTAATGAGTACAATTAGTGTTGTTTTCCTCCTAAGTTGTCCCTGGCTGTTAGGGCAACCGTTATTTAAAGCACAATGTAAAAGCTGCAATTTTAAAGGTTTTATAACACCAACCACAACATAGTGCAAAACTGCAGAGTGATACTATTCACCTAAACCTAGCATAGCCTACTAGACAGACAAATTTTAGGATCAAATGTATTGGATATGAAAAATGTACTGGGAGACTTACCTTAGCGCCGGCACCACCGGGGAATCCAGGGGGACCAGCAGGTCCAGTGGATCCCTGAAAAATAAAGACATGATCTTAGCAAGACATCCACAAAGACATCCATAGATTTGATATGATGCTAATTGCAGAGCGGTGCATCAAACCCATCAATGTAGCGTTAGGTGATGATGCCACCACACTATTTTACATGAGTGATATAACCTTACATACATTAGAGTAGAATCAAGGCATCTTAGTAAAGAATAATACTTACAGGGGGTCCAGCAGGACCAGTGTTGCCGTCATTACCACGAGCACCCTGCAGAGACGAGATTAGATCAAAGGTATAACATTATTAGCAGGTGTAAGCAAAGAGATGTAAGATACTGCCTTAGTCAAATTTGGCATTTCTGTTGAAAAAATGAATTGAATAGTTGACATGAACAACAGTGCTTACAGCGGGGCCAGGAGCTCCGGGGCGGCCTCTCTCACCAGGAAGACCACGAGCACCCTAGAAAAGAAAAAAAAAAATCAATTTTACATTTTACATACTCCTCCTTTTGTATCTATAAATCAGATGACTTGCATCTGATCTACACTATTAGAACAATGAAGGCTCCTATTACTTAGAGTGATGTATGTGTCAACAAACTGATTGAGATGAGACAAAAAACGTACCATAGCACCAGGGATACCGTTCTCACCAGGGCCACCGGCCTCTCCCTGTAGACAAACACAGAAGGAAGATGGAAAACTGAATTTTTTGGTTCAGTTTATGATGAGATTCCTGTTTTGGTGATCAGTACACCCTGCTTTCCTACCTTGGGGCCAGCGGGTCCAGCGTCTCCCTTGGCTCCATCCAGACCACTGAAACCCTGCGCACAAAATTAATCAGCATCGTCAGGTCAGTCACAAATACAGCAGTTGAAAACAGTGATTTTGGTATTTAATGTTCTTCCAAACTCACTCTGTGTCCCTTGATGCCGGGAAGTCCAGGGGTTCCGGGGAATCCACGAGCACCCTACAGAAGGAAAAGAAGAGGAATGTCAATAACAACATGCTTCCGGTAATATACCTACTGAACATACTGGAAAATTATTTTTAATGACCATTAAAAAATGGACTGATCATTACAATAATTTAGAGCTGAGCAACAGCGTTTCACATAAGTGCCAGTGTAGGATTAGTTTCTAGCTGACCATCTCCTGACCTTTGCCCTCAGTGGGCACCACTCACCTGAGGACCAGCAGCTCCACGCTCACCGGGGCGACCGGGTTTGCCAGGCTCACCCTGTCAAAGACACACAGAGAAGAACAATGAATAAATAATATTAGGTAAAACTGTCTCACATATATCAGAAGGATAACAACAATAATGGACAGTAAAAAAATATATATATATAATTAGTTAATATCTGTTAAATGTTAGAAGGATCAATTAAAGCTGTCTTTCCTTAGGTGGAATACTAATTGTACAACATCCCAAGAAGTGTCTAATAAAAAGAGGGTTGGGCAGTAATCAATAAATCAATAAACCACTTACATCATCTCCGTTCTTTCCAGGGGGGCCAGCGGGACCACGAGCACCCATGGCACCCTGAAAACCACAATAAATGACAGGATTAGGACCAAATGAATGTTGCCTACTAGTAAATACCTGTGAATATTAGCTGAAGAAGAGGGGGGTGAGGGGGGATTCATCACTGAAGTTGTGTGTGCAGATGTGTGTCAGTGGGTCAGTAATCACAACAGGAAGTGGGACGCAGAGTACAGAAACTACTAATAACAAATACAGAATAAGTAGCATCTTATTGATCAAATGGAATCATGCAGATTTCCGGGTTTCCTCATTCAGTTCAGTTAATTTCCCCCAAAACTTAACAAGGGAAACGTTTATTTAATAAAACATTTTGAATACTCACAGAAGCTCCGGGCTCACCAGGCTCTCCAGGGGGGCCAGTGAAGCCCTGAGGACCCTGATGGACAAAGAGAACAGCAAATTAACACAATATCTTAGATGCAATATCATATAATAATTATCTAGGTCAATGGCCAACTTATTTTGAAATTTTGAGGAACATAAAGTATATTGTCAGTATGAGAATCTGAACTGTCGTGTCATTGATAAGGGAATACTTACAGAGGAACCAGGGGCTCCAGGGGGACCACGAGGACCCATAGGACCCTGTTGATGAAGATGAGGAAAAAGCCATTAGATTGTCTTAATTTGTCTGTAGTTTGAGCAACATCACACTGCAAACAAAATGCCTGAACAGGAACTTTGCATATTTAGCAACACCGGTATATGAGGAAAAGCACAGCCTTCATACCATTGGGCCGGGAACAGGTGGGCCGCTGGATTTGGAATGGTCAGTGTAGCCCATTTGAGGAGAGAAGTTCTATAAAGGGATAGATAAAGCATTTGTGAGTGAGCTTTGGAGAAACAACACTTGAGATAACACAGTTGAGATAGTCCCATGGGACACCTGAAATTCTCACAGACTGAATAAACTGTTCAGACCAACGCTAGATATTCTGCGTTTTCCCCAATCCTAAACCTGAGTACCGTTGAGCTGTCTGCACCCTCGTCATGAACTAAATATGGAAGCGGTTTCCTAGCTGCTGCTGCCTGCTGATGTTTCTCATTTAGTGTGTGCCATCTGGACTACCATGGGTTTTTAAGATGTATCTCATTTGTGAAGAGAATCATCAGTCATGTACAAAACATAATCCCAGACTTCCTGGATGTTGTGACTTGGAGACACTTACTCCGCCAAGGCCAGGGGGGCCAGGGGGGCCGGGTGGGCCGGGAAAGCCAGGCTGTCCATCGATTCCATCATTGCCAGGAGGACCAGGAAGACCCTGTTGAAAAGTCAGGCAGACACATTTCATTAACTTTCCTTGCAGAATGAAAATAGATTGTGTTTTCTATTAAATAATTATCATTATCGACAAATTTGAAAAAGACACATGACATTGTTACATACTCTACATTTGTACACACGTTATATCAATCACATGATTTGTTCAATTTATTTATTCAATATATATATAAGCTATCTATATATTTTTTTAAATCTTATTTTTAGATATTGATGTCAACTTTTTGTGGTAATGATGGTTCTCATTTGCAAAAAAAATTGTGTTACTTGCTATTGTTACTTGACAGTTATTTAATAGTACTTCATCATTATATAAACTAATTTGCATCATGTGACCTTTGAACTTTTAATGACCTGTTGACCTTGTGACCGAATGATCAAAGATCAACAGCAACAATTACGTCATGTCAGCTTTAACAGCATTTAGATGAATGTGTAGGGACTCAGTCAGTAAACATTGCTGTGCATTATTTTCATTTTTAGTCTGTAACTGGTGAAATGTTTTAAAAACAATGCCTTTAAGACTATTGAAAGAATAGTCTTAAAGGCATAAACATAATCAACCACATGCGATGCAGCATAGATGCATGATATGTACGAAAATGTACTAAAGCCAATGTCATTTGTAATGAAAAAAAAACAATATTCAACACAACAGGGAAACAGTGATGTTTTTGTTGTTGGGACAAATGTATCTAACTTGTCTCTGACAGAATCATATTCCAAAATATCTATAAAGACAACATGGCTTGAACATTATACTTGACCACAGTCAGTTTGTTTTTGCAACAAATATAAATATATACACAGGTGTAATTTGCAATGAAGGACAGAAAAGGCCTCTTGAATAGTGTGAGTGACGTGGAGAGTTGAACTGGAACCTACCCTGTCTCCCTTGGGGCCAACGTCTCCCCTTGTTGGCTATGGATAGACAGGAAAAAGGGAGTTAGGCTACGCTGCAATGTGTCACCCAGACTGTAAAAACAAGTGCATCAACTAAAATATAAACAGGTGTAATGACAAACTAAACTACGACATGCCACCATCTCCAAAGAGAGTTCAATATAAGGGTTGGGATAAAGTATAGGGCAAAATACCTCAAGCACACCTGGAACTTGGGGTCCTACAGAACCAACAGAGAAAAAGAAAATGTCAACACCTCTTGAACATTTACGAGAGACACATTCATAACTCTGGACAATTACAAGATAATGTTAAGTGTTTAGGTTAAACCTAGCATAAGCATAATAAGCTACGAATCACAGCTATCTGTCCAGGCTGGGAGTCACAGCTGATTAAAGCATGAAATACAGTTTTTCATTGAATTACTATTTGATTCTAAATATTATCTGTAGTGATATTTGGTTGTAAATGTTGTTTTGGGGGACATGAAGTGTGTAGGCCTTGTTGCACCCTGCAGTGTCACTGCACAGGTAGGCATGTTGGGAAATTACATATTCATTGCCAGACTTCGCCAAAGGGCAGGTATAATCCATCGTTTAAAGAATGCAATATTGAAATTGAAATGAACAAAAGGTAAATCCAAAGCGATTCTTTTCTGAATCATAATCCTCAGGAGAGCAGGCAGGCTTAGGGCCTCAAATCCATGTATGGCCAGAGGTGGGAGGCACTAGGTGGCGCCACAAAGCTAATTAACCACAAAATTGGTGATGAGGATGAAGGCGGGAGTACCATCAGTGTCTGGGCAGATAGGGCAGCACTCTCCCTCTGGGATGATGGGATCAGCACAGTCAGATGTGTCCTCACAGATCACCTCGTCGCACATGACGGTTCCACTGTCGCAGACGCAGATCTGGCAGGGTTCTGGTTTCCATACATCCTTATCGTTGTACAACTGTCCATCTAATTTGCAGCTGTTGTATGTGCCTGTGAAGAGAACGCCTCGTGAGTTTGGTCAAATGAAATGAGATCAAATATCCAAAAAGAGAGAATAATGCCCATCAGTCAACTGAGGTCTGTACAATGAGCTGGTAAAATTTGCTTTGGCTATATAATACACCTGCACAGGTATGTATCATATGGGAACCAGATGTGCCCAGTAGGCTTAGATCAAACACCAGACTTCTCCATGCAGATGTCTATTGTTCTTTCAATTTAATGAATCAGCTTCATGAATTGTTGGAAGTTTTATTTTTCCTTCCAGCTGCTTTTTAAAGTTATTTTCACATTCCTTCTTCAGCCTGTGCCATTGTAGCTCGATTAGGACTTCATTAAGTGTTTAGTGACTGATTTAATGAAGTATAAAAGAAGCTTTAAGTTATTTGGACCTGGCAAATGTTAGAATACATGCCTTGGTGTTCAACAGAACAAATTTCTGATGTAGCTCTAGGTTTTTTCGTTAAAAACAATTTGCACTGGACCTAATTACATTGCAGGCTGCTGGATGTGTGGTTGGGCCTTTAAGGTGTCAGGAACGAGGTTTGAAGGATGGATGCACAATTCCAGTGTATTCCGCTGAGAGGCGCTGTTAACCCACACAACGAGTTCTTCCGCACCCTCCTCCGTCTGCTGATTAATTGATGTCTAGACTATTTTACAGTCGACGTCAGACTCAAGCGATTTTTCCATCGTCTTTTTTCAGCTAACCTAAGTGCAGTTTAAGTTTTAGTCACTGGATGAATTCTTTTTTATTCAGTGTGACATTCTTATGAAGCTTAAGTGCAGCAGTTTAACATCATAACGGCTGAAAGTCTCTCCACGTTATCATGTTTGCTTCCCAACAAACGTTGTCTGCTCACTTTAAATGCATTAAAGTTAAAACTTCTGAAGAAAAATCCAAATGCTAGAATCTACATACCTTGGCACATAATTGTGAACTGGGATGTATTTTTTTCTAAAACTGGTGAAAACTACTTTCCAAACTAAATATAATTAAGATTTCATCAAATGGATTTGCCATTTTCAACTTATTTTATGCTTGTGCTCTGCTTTAACTGTCCTGTCAGTGCGCATCAGAGACAGTCCGGCTGCTCCCCTCACGTTTGCGCTCCAGCAGGCGGACGCACAGCGAGCATGTAGCAGTAAAGAAAAGTCCTATAAACTCCTATTCGCCTTCAGATCTCCAAAAACCCCAAACGCCCCACCGTGTAACAACTTTCACAATCTCTGGAGTCAGGTATCCCGCAGAGGACCATCAGTTCCACCAACTGCTCAGCATCCTTGCGGGCTATCCACAGCCTGAGGGTGCCACAGTCCCAAAACAAGTCAAATCAATGTTTGAAAGAAATACTTACTATCATCCTCGCCTTGACCTTTGGCCAAAAGTACTGCTGCGCTGAGCAACAGCGCTAACCGAATATCCACAAAGCTGAACATGTCTAAATATTAGACATGTAGATTCTTTGCGGCAAGGGGGATCCTGTTTTTCTCCTCAGACACCACTCATTCACGGTAGGGTCCGGTCTGTGTACAACTCCAATCCAGACCCTAGCAGAAACTCCCTACTGTTTAAACAAATGACTTAGCTTGGCTTTTATATGCCCAAACTTTTGGGGAGGTCCTGTGCGCTCCAGATAACTTGTACATGTTCGAGTCCCTCCTTCATCAGAGAGGGGCCGTCTTAAACCATGTCAAACAAGTTCACGTTTCAGCTCAAACGTGGATGATCAGGACACTCAACATTTACGCGACGTCTCTCCACCGTTCAGACGTGTTTTATCATCCTTTGCTGCTCCCTGGACTTTCTTATTGAGGCTTTTGTTGGGTTGTTTTGTCTTTTCGGCATCCAACCTGAGACTGAGTCGCTGAGCTGGTTATTAATCGTCTGGACACTGGATGGTTTTATCAACAGAACAGATCATTTGCAGCTTAGCCTTCATTAGGCCCCAGTTTAATAAGGACATGCGGAGCAGCTGGGGGCTGGTTTTGTTTAAATGTCTTTATTTTATGATAACTTGTGGTCAGTTTCTTTATAACATAAGAATAGGCTTCAGACTTTCGATGTACTGGTAGGATCAGTTGAAGTGAAGCGTGCGCAATTTACGCACGGAGAGCAAACCAGATGGAGATTATTTGAGGATGCTAAATACAAGTAATTAAGAACTTCTGTCCCTAATAGACATTCTTTAGAACTACTAATGTAATTATCCAGTCATTAAACTCTGAAATTATTATTTGAATTGTATGGTTATTCTTATTGTATTTTTGTATGTGCTGCTACTGTAACAAAACAATTTCCTTCACTGGATCAATAAAGTGCATCTATCTATCTATCTATCTATCTATCTATCTATCTATCTATCTATCTATCTATCTATCTATCTATCTATCTATTTCTGGGCCTATACACATTCTGAGTATCAAGCACCTTCAAGCTACTGTAGTTTCACAGCAGCATGTGTGTACATAACTGTAAATGTATATAAGGGTTAAGTGTAACTACATGCACATTGTATGTAGTTATAGTTTGTACATATTTTTTAGAAAAGAGTAATTGTTAATCTGAGTTTATCCTCATTATTATCCACCTGTACCCTTCCTCTTACTCCTTCATACAAATAAAATGTATACCAATAATAGAGCTTTCATCTTTGTTCTGACTGAAAGTAAACTGTAATCCAGAAGCGTTTTAAAGCATGTACAACAACTTTTCCCAAAGAGGCATGGCCATCCCATGATGTTAGAGACAGGGAGAAAGGGAGAGAGAAGAAAATCTGGCAGATCCACAAAGCAGTCTGGTAACACTGTGGACACGTTGCAGCTTCTACAGCTCGGCCCAGTTTGACCTTTTATTTACTCTCTGCCATTTCCTTCTATTCTTTTGACATTCACCCCCATGTTTTGTTTTCACTGGTTGGAATCGATGAAGTATATGATTATTAGACATTTAGCAGACATTTATTACAAGCACAAAATACCTTTGTGTAAGTGAGCACAAAGGGTTCAGATGGATGTTTTGACTCTGAAATAGAGTCAATTTTGAGAAAAGAAAATGAAGAGTTTTCCCTGTGATCATTACTGTTGAGTTAATATAGCCCATGATTGTCCTGTGACTTGCCAAAAAAGTGCAGTAACTTCCAGCTGGGCTTCTTCATACAAGCTGCATCAACAAAGAATAATAAAAAGAACATGATACTAACATCAACTGAAACTATTTGCAAGAAATGATAGACATACAATGGGCAACAACTAAAGTAAATTTAAAAACATTAAAAAACAATAGTAGTTAATAGTAGTAGTCGCTACATACTAGCTAACGTTACTATATAACTGTCTAGCTAGTATGACATCATCATACTTGCAATGAATAGAATTTACTTTTCTCAAATGATCAGGATTAAATGACAGAACAACATGTCCAAAAACATCAACATGATGCTCATTCTGATGTCTGTTGAAGCATTTATTATAATTATTATAATTCTTTTTTTCTGCGCTAAAGACGTTTGCATGTTGGCTTGATATGTCTTCAGCTGCAGGGAAAATCAGTAGTTTCTGGTGAAGCTTGTGTGTAGTGATTTTGTTTGCAGTGCACAAATGTGTTTTTTAGCATCTGCTCCTTGTCCAGTGAAAGTTGAGTGTCTGCTCAAACACCTGCCAAACAGACAGACAGCTGCCAATCTCCATTTCAATGATTCATTAAATTTTTTAGTCATTACAGGCATTACAGTACACCTTATGTCATGCACTTGCAAGTCTGCAGGAGGTTTACATCACCTTTACTTAGCATTGAGATGCTGCTATGTGACCTGTATCAGTGTAAGGTACAAGGTGTTTTCTGATTTTGTCAATTCAAACTGTATCGTCTTCTATCCATCCTTTCAAATAACTTGAGGCTTGTCTTTTGGACCATTTCATATATTTTCTGCTTGTTCTTTGTTGGTTAATGTAAATAATTACTGACTGATATTCTTAATTTCGGAATAGTTAGATAAGGAGTGTGTGGCAATGACTGTTGCTGCAGGGATGAAGTGAAAGAGAAAGTTTCAAGCCACTGTTTTCGGCATATTATTAATGCAACAATAAAGTGATTTTAATTGCCACAAGTGCAAGGCGAGGCCGCTTCAACATAAAACACAGCCTTTTGAGTGACTTTTCTTTGGATAGGAAAAGAAGGAGGAGAGGGGAAATATACAGAATATCACAGGAGTCTTTTGAATGAAATGAAAATAGGGAAGTCCTGTTGTTTGTCTGAGAGGAAACCCACTGGATGAGACCTGTTCCTGTGTGCTGTCTCTGTGATTTTAACTTCAAAAACTTTCTTCCATCTGTGTTCTGAATGTGTAAAATGCAGTTAAAACAAATGTTTGGTCACTGCATTAATAGGTGGAATCCGTCTTTTAAGCAGTAGTTTTTCAGTGACTTTCCATGAGCGAAATGAAGCCGAAGCTCACAGGACAGTGTTAAAATAGAACTGGTAATTTTCTGGTGTTTAGAGTTGCTGCAATCTATAATATATATATTTTTTGTGGCGAGTCTCTCAGAGTTCAGACTGGTGGTTTGGGTGGAATCCCTCAGAATGAGTTTCTGGTCTTTCAGCAGCATTCAAATATCCTACCATTGTAGCTGCACGTTTTCTAACTGGTGGATAATATATTTAGCATATTTCAACAAAGAAACTTCAATTGCTGTCAGGTTCTTCAGCCAAGGGACTCTGGAATAATCCACAACTTTCAACATTACCATCGCTAGAAATCCCCCCTTTTCAGACAGTCGGTGCTGTAAGAGAAAAAGGAGCACAAAAATTATTGAGTTGGAGCCATTAAGCTTTATCGACTCAGGGGAGGAAATTCCAAGTTTGTCATTGTCAGCTTTTGGAAGTACATGAGAAGATGTCACAGGTTGTGGGAAAAGGTGTCTTCAGAGCTTCACTGCTCCAGATATTTCATGACCTTCATTCTGTTAAAAAGAAAAGTGTGAGGTTTTTCCACAATGAAACCTGGCAGGCGGAAGCTGTAGCCGGTTGATGGTGGAGAGATGGTGTGTTTGTTGAAAGTGGTGCAGAACATCAGTTGGGGTCAAATCATGCAGCTCTTATTTGAAACATGTCCTGTATTTTGATGCTAACGGAGCTAAAGGAAGTTTAAATGGATCACTCAAGGCAATCAGCAGTTAATCAATTAACATCACATTTTGGAGAGGACATCTTTGCATGAAGATGTTTACATGCAGCCTTTAGTCTCTGCAGAGCTTGCACAGTATCTTAAAAGACCTAAACTGTGCATTCCCCAGCAAGCCTCTGAGCTGCAGCCAGCAACACGTAGCATCTGCCTGGCCTTGTCCACGTGTTTCTACTTGTAAGTCTCTGAGCCTTTGCTGCTTCAAACTGTAAGAAAGCCAAACCCTCTCTGTCTCCCTCTCTCACTTGTTTCTATCACTTAGTGCCTGGAGACCCACTTTCTTCCACCTTATTTAAGGTACTGAGGGGCATTTAGCCTATTTGTTTTTTGCTTTTTTAAAACTATAATGTCTCCTTTGACTCACTGTCTCACTGGCATTTTGTGATAAAGCCACTATTACTTGCTGTTAACCCTTTGTTCCAGGCCATTATGATGTTTTTCAATTATTTTCAATTACGGGGTTTTGCAGACATTTCATTATTTGTGTACATAGAAGCCCAATGTAGGTCCACCTGCCTCAGACAAAGTACAGGGTATGATGAGGAAAATTGTACGGCATCGCAAATAAAATCAGTCACTGTACAGTATATCTTTAAATTCTAAATGGCTGTTATCTGTGCACTACCAAACTGTAATATTGTTTATCTTAACAGGTTTTTAAAATTATATGTGCACATTTAATAAATAATCATGGTAAAAATTTACTTCTTTCTCTTTTGTTTTCATGCAGAATAACTGAATGAACACTGGCACAAACCGGAGGTGCTCAACTACTTTCCCCAAACTCTAAAACTTTTTGTATAGTATAAACAAACAAGGGCCATCAGTTCAGATAATTCACACATTCAACATTTGTTATTTATTACAAAAAACTGCCTTGTGTTTTAACGCGCATGTCATTAAGAAATCACTGGACAATTAAAGGGTTAAAACTTAATGATTGGCAAATTGCTTGCTGAATATGAAAAGATCGATGATGATCCATTGGCCACTTTTTTAAGCATTTTTTGCCTTTATTGGATAACACCAGCAGAGCAATGACAGGAAACAAGGGAGCCACTTTTAACACTGTCATAAAATAGTACTGGTATGGCCCTGGTATTAAATGGTATTGGTATCTGAAACCACTCCATATTTACATATAGAACCATTCCCTGCTGTGACCTATCTACAAAAGATAAAATGCTAAAAAATTATATTTAAAAAAAAGTCACTACCTAGAGTTATGACTTGGCACTACTGCAGCTCATTTAATTCAAACTGATATGAGCCAACTCCTTTGTAAACTTCAGGTCTCCAGAGGAGCTCCTCCATCGCAGTCAGGGCAGCTTGAGTCTGCAGTGTACGTGTACAGACGAGCAAATAACTAGTGTGACTACACCAGTCGCCTCCTTGAAAATAAACCTTCCAGCTCTGGCTCAGACTCTGCAAGTTCATTTGAAGCAGTAGCATCAGTTGAAGGAGAAAAAAAGAGAGACGTCCACGCGGCGTTATGGGTAAATGCTCAATTACAGGGTGAATGCTTAAGCCCACTTGTGACTGTTACTTCTAGTGGAGCCCTATGTGAACTGCAATCATCGCATAAAGGCCCGACTTTTGTCATTTAGTGTCCAGGCTGGGGTTAGTGCTGGCTGAGCACCACTCTCACCGCTACAGTAGTCATTTACATTCAGGACATTTTACGAAGGCGATGGATAGTTGGAACATATGCTGCTACTGTATAGATGTATATACACCAGAGGTTACTGTAGTTAAACTTATTAACTTAACTTAACTTAACTTAACTTAACTTAATTTAACTTAACTTAACTTAACTTAACTTAACTTAACTTAACTTAACTTAACTTAACTTAACTTAACTTAACTTACTATTAAGCTAGTTAAGATTGTATCATCCAATGCACAAACGGTTTCTCTCTTGTTATTACAGCATTTAATCAACACTATCATTACTAGCACTAATATTAGTAGTATCAGGAATATAATTAGAATTATTAAATGATGTGAAGAACACGTGTAGGACACTAGCGAACTATTTGACATTTGATATGATTTACAGATGACAAACTGCCGTCAGTTTACACATACTGTGTGCATGTTATCATCAATTAAAAGATAATTTCAGAAAGAAGTCCCACAGTAAACGTATATGTATAAACGATTTATTATTTAAATCATTCAAACAGTTTTTGAAACTAGAGCTTAGGTGCCTCCCTCATGAGCTCCACCCATCATGACACATTACCTCCCCCTCGGGGCGTGACAGAAAATGGTGCAGAGCCTGAAGTTAAAACCAAAGCCTGCAGCATCATGGTACCACGTCCCTCACTGGACTATCCAATGACAGCTTAAAAGTAAATGCCCATCTTTTGATTAAAAGGTCAGATTACTAGTTTCCTCTTTATACTTACACGGTATAAAGTATTTTCAGGACTTGACGTGGGATGTGCTACACAGCAATCTGCAGGCTTTGTTCCTCTGACAGAACACCCATCTCCCCCCTATTTCTTGGTCTGGTTTCCTTCTCGTCTCTGCATCTGGATTTCTCCACTGTCCCAGCCCCCATCCAAACTCCAGCTCTTCATCCCTCCCTCCCTCTTTTTTCTCCTTGCCTGCTCTCCTTTCTCCCACCAGCGCAGACATCCAGTCAGACACAGAGAGTGGATGGAAAATATGACTGGATCCTTCCCTTACTTCAGATAATGTGCAAGACTGCTGGCGAGCGTGGCACCATTAAAAACAGCGAAAAGCAGAGAGAGCATACAGTGAGACGTAAATCAGAGGGGCTGCTTTTAGTATCTCATAAAGTAAACTCTTAAAGCAGAGAGTGTTCATTTTAGTTAGTTTATTTAAAAGCAAAAGCTAAATCCTTTGATGTTTTAATGAAAATATGTCCAAAGATGAAGTGCACGAGCTCCAGTCGTTAGACATTACATCCTACTAGAGAATCACGGGAAACGCTCAAAGTGTGCCCTCATCTGACGGCATTTATGTACATGTTAGCAAAACGTAGGCCCCAATGTGCATGTGGGTGTCATATTTCGCTCCCACAATAGCTGAAACTGTGGGAGAGCCTGTTACAATGCAGAGAGAGAGAGGGGAGTTAGCACAGTGATGTTGGGATGGATCATTCTATTCTGGATGGAAGGCACACAAAAAAAGGAAAAAGTGACACAAGCTTATGTGTGTGTCTGCAAATGAGATACATCTGTCAGGAACTATTTTGAATTATCAACTCCAAATTGCTTGTGTAAGAGCAAATGTTTGGTACTGCAACCTTTCACTGACGTGTTCACTGACGCCTTTTGAAGAGAAATGCAACTAAAGTGATGTTTTGGTGTCTGCAGGTTTAGTTTTCTTCCCATTTCTCCCTGAACTTAGTTTCCAGTTGACCTGCAGTCTCTTCAGGGTGGTTTTGACACCGGTCTTTCCCAACATCTGGAAAAGTTAGTCAGTGCTTTAACTACACTGCCTAGTCTTTTTATCCCTAGTTTTTTCTTTTGCTCTGTTGCATCCGAATAGCACTGAACCAGTATGCCTATTAAAGGTGTAATTGGTTTTAGGATCCGCTACTTTATAAATAATTCTCAGCTCCTTCTGTAGTCACCTTCACAATACTCACTATGTTCTGCAAAGCTCTTAGTCATGCTAAGTACTTTGATTTCTCCTCTGAGTATACCTCTTCACCAGCTGTAAACTTTTAAATTATATATAATGTCTAAGAACCATGATTTGAGGCTAAAGTCTGACTGTGTCGCAAAGCGAGTTTGCGAGGAATGATGGGGGGGGGGGGATGAGCTCAGAGATCCCTTCTGGAAATGTCGTTAATCCAGCTGCCTGCCGCCCCTCTGCAAGCATTCATAAATGTTGCAGCCTAAAGATGTTCACGTGTGAAGAGAACGGGGGGAAAGTAGGAGGCACAACTGAGTAGAACAGTGGAAAAAGAAAAAGATAGAGCAAGAGAGACAAACAAAGAGAAGCAAGGATAGGAAGACAAGCATAACTGAGTAGGAGGAGGTATTAAGTTCTTAAATGGATTAAAAGGGAAAGTATCCATACTGAAGCTCCATTATTTCTAGAGAACCAACATGTAAAGAAGAGGCAGAATAGACAGCAGGTAACCTCAAACTGAGGGAGCCTGGAAATGGAAATAGGAAAGCCAGTAACTATGTAGGGAAAGAATTCCCATCTGTCGGATGACTCATACTCTCCCCTCAGTCACAGAAAAGAAAATGAACAACGGCCCAGTTTTTTTATGCTAAAACAATTATATTCTGGGCACATTTTTAAGCAAATGAATCTCTTATTATCTAATATTTGAATACATTCCCGAATTTTACATTTTATATGTCTACATTCTCTGGATGCACTGTCAATCAAGTGTTCTTGGATTGAGATGACTTGTGGTTATCTATATTATTGAACAGTAATTAAACCTGTTCATTATTTTAGCCTTGTGCCATCTGTTCCAGACTTTTACTGTGTGACAGTAAAGTACAAGCTGTCATGTTATCACTAACTTGGCAGTCTGCATCTTGTAGAATTTTCTCTCTCAATAACTTTCGCTGAGACAGACGAGCAGAAGTTACAGGCATTAGTCTAACTGGCTGCGGTGCGGTCCAATCTCTGGATATCTGTTCTTTTGGAAACAGCAGGAAAGTAGAAAGAAAGAAAACGTACCTCAGCCATCTCAAATCCATGAATGTCATTAAGTTTCTTTGTAGTGGATAGCTTTCATCTCCTACACATGACAGAAAAACATGTATTGAGCACATTTTGGTAAGCTGTATTTGTAAATGATTATTAACTTTTACATAAAATGGCGGCATGAATTATAGTATTTCCACAATTTATAAAATATTGTGTATGTTACTATCACAGTAATATAAAGGTAAACCTTGAAGGCATTCATTGTTTTTGTTATCTGACTGTGACGATATTAGCACCTACATAATGCCATTCAGATCCCTGCTGCACTCCATCTACTCCTTTATTTCAGAAACTTCAGAATCTTAAAATATATATTTGTAATGATACCTTTTTTTTATACAAGATACAATTCGGGGAGTGAAGTCTTCCTGATGATTTCCGGTCTTACCTTCAAACTAATTCACTCAACCAGACAATTAATTAATCGTCATCATCTCAAACACTCACTAGCACAGGGTCAATTTTCAATAAGATCAGTAGAAAAATTACATTACATTAAAGACTTTTTTAATGTCATCATTTATATATTTGACATTGTAAATACTGTTAGCTTATCTCTGCCAAAGATGCTTTTCAACAATTTAAACTTGAGTGCAAGACCTTTACTTGTAACAGAGTATTTCTACTTTGTGGTATTGCTATTCAAAGATCAGAGCACTTCTTCCACCACTGACCAGGCCCAGTATATTCATTTTCACTTTTCTAAATGTACAGATGAAGTTCATATGTAACGCTACACCTCTACAAGTAATCGTTATTAAAGCCAGGTATTCAGGCACCAGACCTATATACATGGCTTTATTAATAATAATGATCATAATAGTACTTGCATTGGACCTAAGTGTGCATAGCCATCTTCAATTTTGTTTCTAAAGAAATAATCTGACATTTGGAGAAATACACGTATTTGCTGCCTGACAGAGAGTTCACTGTGAACGTCATCTGTGCATTTAGTAAAAGAAAAGTGAAGACTCCTGGTTGTGTTTAGTCAGCATCGGTTTCATATCGGTGTGTTTTGTAAGTAAGTGTGCAGAGCCTTTCTTTCTCTATATCTGATGTTTTTTGCCTCTCACACTTTAGCATTGTGTTTTGTTATGAGTGTGATAATAAAAAAAAGGTTTTCTTATATTTTAGAGTTCTCTTTGCATCACCTCACTCTTGGGGAGACAAGACCAGACTACCAGTAATATTTATCTGTGCACCATATGTGATGATACCAACATTTTCATCATATGGAAGAAAAGGAATGCTGTGAGCTTCTGCAAAAGTTTAACCAGATTCATTCACACTTTATCACACATTAGATGAAAAAATTGAAAATGGTGACTAAAGGGAACAGTACTAAGTAAAGAATTCCTTGTGATCTCACTTATCTACACATCTTGTATGTTGTGATTCTAATGGAATATGTGTTTCATCCTTTTACTAGGCTGTGAATAAGTGAATCAACATGTTGTTTTTTTAATGAAGGGCAAAATGCTTCTCTTCAAATTCAGCTAATGTCGTGTTTTCTCAAGGCCCCCAGGTCCCAGTGCTTGATATTACATCAGCACATGGCAGTGAAGGATGAAAGATGCCTCCTAGCTTGGACTTGTAGGACTCCCTCCAGGAACAGGCAGGAAACCACAGGAATGATGTACTGAGGTAAACAACACTCTGACTGTTTGTTTGTTTTATTTGTGTGAGAAAAACTGTGTTTTTAGGTTGAGGTGCCCCGGCTAGTCTTAAGTCTTACCAATCCTTACCTGTCAATGGTATTGTATTTGTAATTAGTCTTAAAGACATAGGCACATTTTCTCACATGGCAGACAAGATATATTTAGATTTTCCTGACAAGGACCTCTTGTGTTTGTGTAAATAAAGACTGTTATGTCTCAGAAGCAAGATACGTTTATTTGTATAGCACCTTTCATCAAGAACTCTAAATGCTTTACATAGTCAAGTCAAATCAGTTTTATTTATATAGCCTAATATCACAAATCATAACTTTACAGTCTGTACCGCATGGCACCCTCTTTCTTTAGACCCTCGAAATCAAATAAGAAAAACTCTCTCAACAAAACCCTGTAATGGGGAAACAAAGGAGGAATCCCTCTCCCAGGACAGACATGCAATAGATGTTGTGTGTACAGAATAGACCAATGTAAAACTAAAGCATGGACGATCGGGACGACAGAATTACAGATAGATTGTCTACTTATATGAGCAATATGGATCCAGGAGGACTTCAAGCAACTTTAGGTGTTGCCAAACAGATAGGACCTGAGCCACACAACCTCCTCTACACATTAAAAGGCATTAGGACTAGATATAAAAAAACATAAGACAATATAAAAAGACATATACATAGGATGTAAAAGCATAAAATAAAGACAAAAGAGTCGGATCCCTTAGAAATTGATGATTTGAGCAAAGCCAAGTCACCATTCAGCAAACCAACTGCAGGCTGACACATTAGAAAAGCATCCACTGGTTTTTCAGAATCTAGGTCGGGTGGAAAAATAGTCAAATTCCTCAGAAACAAAAAAGTGTTGGTCAAAGCAGTGTGAACACAATTTCTATATTCCACCCTTTTCCCCTCACTGTCTGAAAGTATGATGGATGCTTTGAGTCTGTTATTAGTTTTCCTAAAGACTATTGTGGCACCCATTTTATCCTCTTAGTAAATGCTTACACTCTAATGCTTTTGGGAAATTCTGTCTGTTTTGGAAAGATGAAACATCAGTAGGCAATGTCACTTCTGAGCATGTGCAGTAGATCCCTCAGTGCGCCATTAGCTTGCAGTCCAGCCTGATGTCTGCTGAGTACTTCAGAATGGTTGAGAAGAAAAAAGTGACCTCAATACAAAAGAATGCAGTGTGGTCTGTTTTCCCTCCCCTAACATCCAGCATGGGCAAAAATGACTTCTCCTAACCCACTGTTTAGCAGAGGGAGTGTATATGACTTGAGCCATTTAAATGGCCACAGCCGCCGTCTTCTCCTCCTTACTCTTCTTCCTCCCTTATTTTCACCTCCTCTGTTTGTGGGCAGGTTGTGAGCAAAGTTGCCACGTTAAATGCTTTCTCTCCTCCTACTGCGATTGTTCTCACTTGGCAAAGAGGTCTTTAGAAAACAAAGTTGTTGCTGGCAGACGTCTTTATCCTCTGTATGCACATAAAGGATACAATTATTTTGTCATTATAGTTCACATAAAAAGCTGTGTGTCTACGTTTTGTTTTTAGATCCTGCTCAGATATGATGACGTTTTGTTGATATTCGGATATTCGGATGAACTATTCTGATGGCAGTCTTGACTTCCTTGTTCCACGCCTTGTCTTCCTTTTTTGATAGTGTGTGTAATTGTTCCAGTAGTAGGAGTCATCCTGGCCTATCTTGTTACAGCATCCCTCTGTGTTTTACAGCAGTCATTCCCAACCCAAAAAGAGATACTTCTGCAGTTACAAGGGGGTATGTGGAAAACTGTGAAGCTCAGCTAATTAAAAAATATAATACATTGTGATTTTTATAATATTGTTTTATATGCACATATTAAGTAAGATTACAAATAGTTATTGTCACAAAAACCTATCAACTGTACATGCCTCAGTTTTCCACCAACAGGAGAGCTGTAAGTTGATTAGGACTGCAGAAAGACTAAACGTAAAGATACTGTAACCAGTTTCTGTAACTCCAAATGGCAGCAGTACAACCTCAGACTTAGCCAAACTACTATGAAATACTATAAACAATACAATAAAGCCATCTCTTCTATCAAGGGGCTATGACAAGGGGGTACTACTTCATCTGATAGGGCTGTGGGTGTACAACAGACAAAAAGGCTTGGGAACCACTGGTGAATTGAAAGCAGAGAGAAAGCTGAATAAAAGTTAATGTGTAAATACTTTTTCCCCTCTGTATAACTTAGTGCCTTTACAAAATATGATTGCATCAAATAGTAGTTAGATCATCCTCCCCCAACTCACTGTCCGGATTTTTTTCTCTTACGTAGTTCAAGTCAGATTTCTGAAAACATTTCTTAGAGATTTGACTTTCTCTTTATTTTGGCATTAGGATCTCTTTTTCTGCCACTTCATGCATTGTTTGCTGTGTTGAGAATCTACCACGGAGGCCTCAGGAGAAGAAATGTCATGCATGATGAGGTATCCTGGTGCCAGCCACATGTTCAGAAGGCACTACTGCTGTAGGAGGAGGGGGAGGAGGAGTTTAGATTTATGCTTGCCTCCTGTGTCATCCTGAAATGCCGGACTAACAGCTTTCAGATGTGAGAGGAAGTATGGAGGGTGGTGGTGTTGGAGGGGTGTGTGTGTTTGGATTGTGCTGTGTGAATTATACAAATGATCTATCTTAATATAGGCATTTTCTGCTAAAATAACTTACTTAAATTATCACATGTTGATATGACATGTCATGTTGTTGAGACTTTGGTTGTTAATGTGTTGACTCATCACGTGATGTGTTTTGAGGCAGTGGTTATGTCATTTTAATATAAATTATATTGATTGATATATATTGATTGATATATTGATTTTTATTTATGTTTGGCCATCCCATTTCCATATATAGAGGAGTAAAATTATTTGTTTATTGCACCTATATTTTATTTACAAATGGCAAAAAATAAGACAAGCATGGCTTTAGACGAGAGCGTACAGTCATGCTAGCGGTCTTTACTGTGGCAGAACAGTACTTTCATCTGAATGCTAATGTCAGCATGCTAACATGTTCACAATGACAATAGGCCTACTAGTGTGCCAATGTTAAGCAGGCATAATGTTTACTGTGTTCATGCTAACATTTGATAATTAGCACTTAATGCGAAGTACAGCTGAAGCTGATTGGATTGTGATTCTGAAGTTATACCAGTTTATCCTAAACGGGGACGTGAGCGTCTGTGCAATATTTCATGACAGACCAACAGTAGTCAAGAAGACACTTTTGGTTTTGGTTAGTGCTTCACTCAAAATGGGGAAACCTCATGGTGGCACTAGAGGAAAAGTGAGAGGGTCACTGAAAGTCAGTGGGATTTATCCCCTGGTGACCATGAATGCCTTGAAATGTCATGGTCCATAATGTATCTAATAGTTATTGAGATATTTCAGGCTGGACTAAAATGCTAGACTGACCATGCCATACTGCTAGCATGGCTAAAAAGTGAGCAATTTTGAAGTATGATGCATATTATTGAACCATGGACACCCACATGTAAGCATTTGTAAGGATTTACAGGCTAATGTGCACGGTGCAATTGAGTGTGTGTACCTGGTAACTGGTCCAGGTGTTAGCTTGTGAATTATATTAAGTCTTCATTCCTGATTCTGGTAGCTTTACAAAAGAGTCAGCACTTTTCACGGCAGAAACAACAGCAGGTACAAATTATGTTTGGTTTCTACACCAAAAGCAATCATAAGTGACAGTAAGGGCTAAGGGCATGCCCACTGAAGCCGTACGTTGGCACTAAGAACTGTAAGATTTTAATCCCGTTCTTTACACCTGCACATGCAGTTATGTTTCATGGACACCTGGATAGTTTTGAAACCAGGTGAGCTTGCTGATCTGCAACAGATTCCCCTATTTTTACCATGCTGTTTGGCAACTGGAATTTTAACAGAGGCTGCCTTCCCCTTGCAATTCTACATTTAACAGCATCTGTTAAAATGCCACATAAAGACAAAACAGTCACTCCTTTGGCACCCCAGTGTCCTCACATTGTCTCCCCCTCAGGTAATAAAATACCATATCATACTTTTATGAAAGAAGGAGAATGTACACATTCATTTGTCATTCAACAGTCTCTCAAACACTTATTATCCTTGAGCCTAAAGTTTCCATATTCTTTTATCCTACCCATAGACTGATCTTCAACACAACAATGACTTGAAATAAACTGCATTAAAACCCAATATCCTCTGGTGAGTAAGTCATAGATGAGTGGAGAGGGCAGGGTGTGAATGTCACAGTGACTAAGTCCCAGGCTTTTTGCACTGGACTGAGACTTGAGCTCAAAAAACTCTCCTCCTAAAATAAATGCTAAATTAGAGGGTTATAGAATGGAGAGAAAAAAGGCCACTGGGCTTGGTTCTTGGCCCCACGCACTCAGCCGCTGTGGAGTTTTCTTTCCTGTCTCATATTATTCCTGGTCTTCTGCCTGGATGAGTCAAGAGAGAAAGAGAGCTAAAGAGAAGGATGAAGAGAAGGACGGACAGAGATGAGAGAGGAGGAGGGAAAGAGACAGACAAACTGTGTGGCCTCTCTCCTCTGTCTGATCTGGCCTGTGTTTAAATAAGGATTTGAATGACCATTTTGTGAGAACTCTAGTTTTAATTCACAGTAACATTTAAAATGTTCGTATATAAGCTCAGCTCCCTGGGAAACAAATGCTTGTCTTGAAGCTGTTCCTGGACACAAAATTTCAATTCCTATAAAGAATTCTGCTCACGCATGCCAAGTGACAAAACTAAAACATCTGAAATCGGAAGCAAACGGTTCAGCCTGACTTACGGTCAAGTCACATTTATAACAAAATTAATTCATTCCAGTAGAATTGCAGCAATCAGTGGATTTGGCTCATGAATTTGAAGTAAATTCGCCTGATGTAAATTCTTGACAGGGTACAGAGAGCTAGAGGGTCCAAAATGATTATTAATTATTATCTGTGTTGCACCAACAACTTTTATTTAACCTTGTCTGAGTATAAACTTTTCCACATGAGAGAAATGGTTTGAAGACATGAATCGATGGTACAAATATGAGTTATGTTGTCCTGTTAGTGACGAGCCAGTGAAGCTTGCTAACTTACAGTTAGCACCAGGGCTTTAGTAGAGAAGACCCAAAAAGATCAAAGAGCTATTTTGGCTGACTAGTGCTAGCATGTTCCCGGCTGGCTAGTGTGTTAGTTGTTAGCACTTCACCAGCTAGCCTTGTGAGCAGTCACAACGTCACCAAGCTTCTCTGTTGATTGAGATAAGCAGAAACAGAAAAATCCTCAATGATCCTAGCTGAGGGGATCTTATTAGCTGGGATCTTGATTGATCCACTAGACTGGAAGTCCATTGACAGGCTGCAAATATGGCAAAAATAAACAAACTGTTTTCTAGTTCCACACATAAACACACAAATGTTCCATCTCAGACTATATATTTTCTAACACAGGGAAAAGATCCTCCTAAAACCTTTCCAAACACTGCACTCCTCTGCTCCTCTACACTGTCCCCTGCCTAATTTCTTTTCCAGTCACATCCTAGTAAGATGTGTTTAAAGGCTGAGCCATGAATCTGTCCAAGAGTGACAAAACCAGATGCTTTTGGATACTGGTGCTGCAACCTGAGCGAACATCGTCCCTGCTGCAGCCAACTGTGTGATCGATATTCAAACTAAAACAAGTGTCTGACTGGAAATCTTCCTCAGTGGAGACAGATGTGCAATATTCAGTGTTTGCTGTTCACAGTTTCACAGAATTATCTTTTCATCTGTGTCTTTTGAACATATCACACTTGTTGTCTTTTATCATAGAAATGTATTAGGGAACCTCTGCCACCGTAAGGCTACATCAAACACCGACTTTGTCTGAAGGAAAAAAGACGCTTTTACACACGTGTTTATTAGAATAAGTTGAGATTTACATGCAAAGACCCTCATAGTAGCAAGCTCTTTTGCTGCGCTCATTATTTACTAACTGAGAGGATCAAGGGCTCTTCAAAGTATTTCAGCACCCCTGGGTGTTTTACAATAGTTCTGAGTGCTTTTGTTGTTTAATTGGAAGCCAGAAGGCAGTTTGGGGCCCTTGCAAAATGTACAAATGTGGGGTCTACAAGGCACCCATCGAGGGCTAAAAAGGACGGCATTGTAATGTTCTATGGCAGTGAAAAATGTATATAGAAAAGTGTGATCCCTTTCTCCGTTGTTGTTGCACAGATATTCTTTTACTGTATCTATGATGCTTTAAATGTGCCATTTTCTCTGCAACAAATCAGAAACATGGGTATGTTCGATGTCTGTTTTTGGAATAACATCATGAGATGCATAGGCTATACAGGCAGCCTGACAAACTGGACAGACCCTTGTTGCTTTATCAAAAGATTGCTCTTTGTTTCGAACTCATATTATCTGTGCTACTCGTGTGGAATTATGTAGTAATTTGTGATTCATATTATTCAGTTACATTTATGCTTGACAGCCATATCAAGATAAATAATGCATAAGTCACAGGCCATAACAGGCAACTTGAAGAACTCAGACTGAAAAGTTTTCTGCTATGGTACTCTCCACCTCCCTAAACCCGCAATTCAGTGAAGTTGTTTACCTTTATCACATGGTCATCATCCCATATTCACCTTCCTTTTAGCTAGGTTTTGGTCTCCACCAACATCTTGGTGTTTAGCTGCTAAATGCTCCACTATGTTCACCAGCTAGTTGCTAACTTTGACTGTCTGCCTTGTGATACCTGGCAGGTATTGCTCAGTTGGTTTTCAGAACTTGTCCACTGAAAATGTGACTAGAAATGACGTTACAAAAGTGCTGAGACTGAACCAGAACAGTAAAGTGGACGGCCGGAACACCAAAACAATGAGCCGAAAGTTGCTAAAATGAATGCAGAATGAGTCGTCCTTTGTTGAGAGGCAACTGCCAAGAGTGTCAAGTGAATAAGATTGAATTTAGAGTTGCAAAATTTGTCAATTCATTGATTAGTGGATTGACAGAAAATGTTATTACTGATTAACTGTTTCAATCATTATTCAATAAAAAATGCCAACAATTTACTGCTGCTTCTTCTCGACCTTATATTATAGGAAATGTATAAATATTTTGGGGTTTTGGACTATTGGTTCAACCAATATTTTTCACAGTTTTCTGATATTAAGAGGATTAAACAATAGTTAACTCCTATGTTCAGTTCAATTAGAGCTGTACCTAACAATTATTTTAATTATCGTTTAATCCTCTTAATATCAGAAAACTGTAAAAAAATATTGGTACAAACATACGTGTTTATTCTTTTCTAATTAAAGGAGCAGGCGTCTGAATGCAAACTGACATTAAATCTAACCAGAATCATCTTTAGGGTCGTTACTACTAAATCAGCCAAAAGTGCTGATTGTTGCCACTGGGCTTTTGCTGGTTATTCAGCAGATTACACTGAGCTATGATCAGGCTCCCCAGTGTCAGGGCTTAATAAAGCAGCCTGCTTCCCCTCAGCTAATGGGTAGCATACGGCAGGTAGAGGGGTGAGGGTAACAAAGATGGGGCGGCAGGTTTTACACAGCTTCAGACAGGAGGTGTTGTGTTCTCAGTCAAGCCATAGATGTGTAAACACTGACCCCCTGCCTGTAAGAAACCTCTTGCCATTCCATATGTGCAACACAGAGAGCAGGCAATTAAGCTTTACGAGATGCTGACGTGACTGCATCATTACAACCTGGTCATTATTTAAACACTACTTATTTACAGTTGAAGACATCATCTGACTGAAAAGCAGCTCCGCAGCTCAAGATCATCACAACTGTATCCAACCAGATACGAGCATGTAATGTTTAAACGCCGTCTGTCGGTGATCAGGAGAAACACAATTTATGTGATGCTGGCAGCTGCTCTAGTTTGGGGGAGGGGGGCCCTGGTTCAACTGGACAACACCTTAAAGGCTGGATGGATTTCCGCGTTTCCAAGTCACAGCTCAGATGGAGCACCGTAGTATCAGTGGTTTGACTTTAACAACAAGTCTGGAACTGATTTCAAAGTGTAACTTGTTTATGAGTATTCAAATGAGTATTCAAAGTAAATCAGACAATGATTCGGGTTGATGCTAACGTGAATTATTGTTGGTGTCAGGGTAAGATAGCTGTGATAACTATCTGCAGACATTGTTTTGTATTGTAGCACTGCCTCAGTGTTTCAGCTCAGACACAGACCTTAGGACAGTCTCTTCAGAGGAAATACCACCGCAAGATGTACAGAAAAGACGGGAACAGACAGTCAGAGCCAAACGGGTTAGGGATTGTAAGAAAAAAACAGCAGCTTTGAGGTCTCCACGTCACATGTTTAACTACAATAAGCATTGGTAGAGGGTTTGGGGTGAGTTGGGAGTGGGCGGGCGTAATGGACACTCAGGTTCTGATTGGCTCCAGGCGATTGACCATATTTAGATTAGTGTCATGTCCCTCCCTGGTTTGTGTTCAGCTGTGCTTTGGAATGAAAGGCAAGATGTCTGGTTGCTCTCTCTCTCTCCCTCCACATCACATCATGGAAACTCACTGAGCGATCATTCACTGGCTCTGAAACGCACCTTTCTCTGTCATTTATTAGCTGTCTCTCCCCAGGACAGATTTACATGTTGAAGAAGCTAAAGGCCGTGGAAGTTTTGTTCTTTTTCCTGGCCTAATTATAAGCCTATTTCCTTGTAACACCAGAAAATGAAGTTTGGGTTATATGGATAAACTTTGGGGATAAACAGTCCTATTATAATGAGACTGTGAGTGTTCAGTTGTGTATTAACAGAATCATTTCTCCATCTTTACCTTCGTTCTCCAAAGACCACTGCCAATGAAATAAAACACGTCTACATGCCTGGATGCCTGGTGTTTGCTGGCCACTGCTAACCATTTGTTAAACCTGATGTTCCATGTCATGGTGATAGCTTCCCAAAGTTTTTTTTTTCTTTTCTGTCCACGTTTGCAAGCAAAAGAGTAAAAGAGAAAAAAAAAAAAAGAAATAAGAGGAGGTGCTCTTCTTTGCCTGACATGAAGTATCAACTTTTCATTTCCCAGGCCTGCCACATCAACACAGGGAGTATACATGGCAGAGTTGCAAAGAGGAGGAACAAAAACGGTGCTGAGACAAAAAAAAAAAAGTGGGAATCAACCACAGAGGGGAAAGAGAGAGGGAGGAGCCGTCCGTTCTGACAAAATTGAGTTTGTATGGTTTGATGGTGGATGATTATGCACATACACCCTCTGACACCACTAACCTAGCCTGAGTGTCGTTTTCCAGTGTTGATGCTGTTTCTGTGGGGAAAAAAAACTACAGTACGAAAAGCATATTTTTATATATTTCATATGTTTTATATTTGCTAAATGACAATTGCAGTGTTTATTGATGAAGGAAACACTTTGTGAGGCAGAGTGAATCATCTCTGCAGTGCATTAAATATTTTGATTTCATTTAAAACAGATATTCTTAGTTGAAGCACATTGGCTAGCTCAGGGAAGGTCCTACAACCAAATAGAATCTGCAGATTACAAAAACATGAAACTAAACTAGCATGTCATCATTGGGTTATCAAGTGGACACCTCCCAATTTCAGAAACACTCCAGCGTGTGGCAAGCAGTCACAGAGCATAGACTTTTAATTAGGTTCAGTGGTTGTACTTAACCTGATAATGGCAGTGGCCACCCACATTTAGGACAGGATGCTTCACACTCCTCTGACTTTGATGACTGCACTTAAGCTGCACAGCCACCTGGGTTATTGTTAGCCTTAGCCAAAAAAATTTGCTTTTAGGAATCTCCTTTTAAATTACATTTTCTTGAAAACCTGAAAAGAGGACAAGGTATGATGACAGAGATGGATCTTTCTCTTGCCTGTGATCTTGCATTTTGCTATAGAGATTACATATTAAGCCCTGAAATGAAGAGCATTAGAACCCCCAGCACTGGACTCTTCTCAGCCCACTTCCTCTCCTTCAACATGTCAAGACACTCAACAGTCTGCATTCCTCCTCTGAACAGTGTTCCTGGTGTTCAGCCACCTAACAGAACATCGTTACTGAATGCAGCCAGCTTTCTTATCACCAGCAACAGTGTGATATGTGATATAGTTTAATATAATCTGTTGGGTTGATTCTGCATGTGACACTCTAAGGTTTCTGAGCTGAGCTGAGCTGAGCTGAGCTGAGAAACAGAAGAACTTATTTGTTAAAGAAAAAACATTCATTTAGCAGCTCAGGATTTGGATGTTAATGCTTCATCTGTTTCCGTTTCTTTTTGTCTGCCACATGTTCACTCTCCACCTCTCTCCCTCTCTCTACTTAAAATGTCCTGTCTCTACCTGTCTTGCGCATTGCTGAAGTTCTTTATTTGACTTTACCACCCCCTTCAATTTCCCCTTAGACATCTCTAAGCAGTGGGAGGGAGACCAGCACCCAGTTAAAAGAGTAGCCACCCTGAGGCGTCCTTCCAGAGTGTTCACGAGTTAAGAGTTCAGCCCTTGTGTCAGACTCCACCTCCTCCCACCTGCCAAACCCAGCCCGGCCCCACCCAGCCTCTCCCTGCCTTGCCCAGAGGAGAGGGTTTTTTTCACAGTGAGACAAATACCGCACTATGAAATCATACAATTTGTCTTTGGACTTTAAACTTGATGGAGGTTGTTTTGTTGACGCATGTGGATGCAGCTTTGGTTTTGGGGATTGGCATTCTTTGTGCAGTATAGTTTTTGTGTCATGTGCAGAGCTTTTCATTGTCTAGTTCACAGCAGTAAAATGCAAGAAAAGATTATGGCCCTGAGATACTCCTCCCACTTCTAACCAGGATTGCGTTCCAAATTTTCCAAACTTTTTTTGCTCCATTTTCATGAAATCTGATATCACTGCTTGAGGATAGGCTCTTTTTTTATATTTCCACATCCAAATGTTACCCAAAACACAGGTAACATTCTCTAAGTGCTTTTTTATGAGGGAAAACAAAAAAGGAACAGAAGAATTACAGCAACAGGGAATAGCTTGGATAAAAAGGGGAACATCTTTTTGTTCTGTCCCTGCACATGAGTTCAATTCTTAAAGCATCTGGAAGCACTTAACGCTGCGCTGCAGGCTACATTATGCATCAGCTCTGCACTGACTTCAGCTTCGGAAACAAAACCTTAATAAGGAAAAAGGAAAACAGTCCTGAAGCAGTCAGTCTCAAGGACAAAACTTTTTTTTTTGGTTAGTCACAGGAAAATGTTTGTATTTGCCATCATAGACATACTGTTTCTAGTCACATAGAAGGTTTCTCATAGCAATCTCAAAGATAATACATCTTCACTCTGACACCCAAATACTTCACTTAAGTATGCTCTCTACTCAAACGAGATACTGTGACAGATCAAATCAGCAGCTAATGTAACTCTTAACAAACATTGTGCTATAAGTGATAATGCATACTAGCATCCATTCACTAACTGTGTGATTGTTTCTTCACTTATGAATGTACCTGTTTAAAGGTGTGCAAGTGCTTTCCTGAGTCGCAGAGCAGAATTAAAACCCAATAAAACTATACAGAGGAAATGAGGTTTTTTTCGTTACCCATTTTTGTGGGTGCGTAGCTTTCAGCATTTTGTAAATTCAGTTTAAAATCTGTGCATTTGAAACTTTAAAAGACATGGTCATGGTCTTCTGAAAAAGGACAACGAGCAAGTAACTAAGTACATTTTACTCAAATACATTATTTAAATAGCATTTTGAGGTAGCCTACTCATTCTTTACCTAAAAACAGCATTGCTGTAGATTAAATGCCCCATTGTAAAAATGTATATAACATGAAAATGCTGCTTACACAGTAATGCATTAATACGTTTCTTTTCTGGAAATTTCCAGTTTTTAACAAAACGCCTTTACTTTTGATATTTAATGATTTTTACTGATAATAAAATGTTGTAACATGTAACAATTCAAATACAGGTGGTTTACTTGTAATGAAGAATTTTTATTCTTATGATTTGTTTAACTTAAAGATCTTAATACTTACTTATCTCTACTTCATTGTCCACTTTATAGCTTTTACCAGAGCTTTTAATTTCTTCATCAGCAAATGGAGTTTGCCAGATAAATTGACTATGAGTTCAAACTATTTTATCAATCGAAACTACTATTTCCACGTTAATGAATGAACTTTGACTGTCCTCAGCATACTTGTTTTACCACTAGTTCTGGTTATCAATTTTAAATGCCCGTCACAGCTATTGTAGTCATTTATGCAAAGATAAGCATAATTCATTTGTTTTATGTGAATGTGTGTGTGTGTGTGTGTGTGTGTGTGTGTGTGTGTGTGTGTGTGAAAGAGAAAGAGAGAGAGTGACAACAATCTGAGTTTGTTGCTCTAGTACCTTTAGGGCAGTACAAGCCATAACAAGTAGGCTACTCATATTCCTCCCTCACGCACCTCCACTAGATATACAGCCTCTATAACATGAGCACTTCACAGTTGTCAGATGTCTGAAAGCAGTACAAAGTTATCAGGAATCCCCTAAAAACTGTGGAAAAAGCAGACTTATCAGACTGGTAATAATAGTAAGAAAAAGCCATTGAATGCAGAAAAGTGAGAATAAAGGACACATAAAGGACACATAAAAGGCTTGGATCGGCAACTCTCTGTGCAGCAAAAACTCTCAGATCAGGAAGCTAAAGGTGGAGTCTCTTGTTGTGGTCCCGGCGATGTCTTTGTCTGTGGTGCAGCATTCTCATTGGGGGAGTTTAATCACATTCTGCCTGCTGGCAGACCAAACATTTTCAGAGAGGATGAATCATGAACCCTAAACCTCCAGTCTTTTCGTTATGTCTGAAGTAAAGCAGACAGAACTCAAAATGTATATTAAGTTTAAAAAAGGTTGTGTTATCAGCTATAACTAATAGGATAATGAGTACACAACAGTTCCACCTGGAACACTTTAGATGTAGTTTAACCTCCTGCCTCCTCCATCCTGCCAACACGGCCTCAGTGCTGAAGTAAAAACATGTAGGTACGACCCCTCTGGGAACATCATGCTGTGAGGCCTTGTCCTCAGACCTGGGGCCAGCGAGCAGACACCAGAGAAAACAGCATAGCAGTCACTCGAGACTTCACAGGAGATCAGGACAGAGGAATGAGTATCAGTCAGCTGGAGACGCAACAGATTACACCTCAAACCGTGCCCATGTGTTTGTTTCTGAACCTTAGAGGAGATAACACTGGCAGTGACAGAAGTCCTGTTATCCTGAAGTGGTGAACCCTAATAATCACAGGTTAAATTCTTAAGTTGCAGCTCTGGCAGTTGTAAACACATTTGACAATATGTGGTCATCACATTAGAATCCATGAAGGACTTGAGTATGCCACCTTCTGGCCATGTTTCTTATATCTGTGCTAAGTGGAAAAGTCAACAGTTGGTGTGAGAAGATCAAGACCTTAGCATGTCTCAGTAAACTGTGTACGGCTTTACTTGCAAAATGTGGGAACAGAATGTGGTAAAAGATCTTTTCAAATCTTGAAAAGTTAAATGAATAAAATGCATTTTAAATCAGCCATTTGTTTTGCATACATCTGCTTATACATATTACCTTTTCTCTAATGTTAATTACATGTAAAGCTCATTCCTCAAACATGGATTCCTAAATGTTTTTAGCTGCATCTGTTAGTTTGTCTTCTTCTTTTCTGTTGAGGCATAAAACCTCATCAGCTCAAGTCAGGTGTATTTATTTAGCCCTAAATCACCAAGGCATTTAAAATCTGTAGAGCATTGAACAGCTTTTATCCTTAGGGGCCTTGATTCAGATAAGGAAAAACACCACATAAAATCTACAGTGTAACTGAGTGTATCCAAACCATGTGTTGAGGAGTCTCCTTCTGAGGGTTGGTTGGAATGGCACCCACTGAAGAGCCCCCCCTAGTGCATACTGCCTCCAGCATTTAGGCTCACCCCAACCTCCCAAGCTGTCTCACCATGTAAACACAGAGCAGAAAGAGCAGCGATGACGAATACGGATGCATTAGGTTGATGAGGATTATTCATTGGAGGGAGGGCATTCTCCAAGGGGAAGATGGAGGTGGGGGTGGGGTATGGGCTTCAAGACAAAATGGTGAAATGTGAGAACTCTAGATCATGTCTTAAGCATCCGCTGGAAGGAGGAGCTGTAGTCTCAGTGCAGATGGGTGTGAAAGAGCTTAACTCTTTGATTCAACCAGAGGAACTTTATTTTTACTTAAATGCTGCTACTTCCTTTTTGTATGCAAAGTAAATTAAAGTTTCACATGATTCTTTCAGTATTAACATCCCATATCTAATTATTTATATGTAAAATTCCAGAATTCCCGTTCTTACCCTGACAACCATCTAACATCTGTATTAAAGCCAGATATTGTTATCCTCAGTACAGTTCTGAAACACAGTAAACTATGATCACATAATAGTGTTGTGGCTTTGTGGTTTAGCAGGTGGTGATTACTTTTGTTTGCTCTATAACAATGTCTCCCTCCCAGTCACTCTCGTGCACCTCCTTAAATAAAAGGAGAGAAACGCAGAGGCTGAAGTGGCTCCTTCATGTGGCTCCTAGATGTCAAAGTTCAGCTGTTTGTTGTTGCCAGGTGCAGAGCTAAAGTAAACTTTCTGTTTACTCATGATACAGTCTTTGTCTCTCTCACATGGAGCAGGAGCTAGATTGCAGAAGCAGACAGAGTGAATACTTATTATGACTCGCCTTATACAAAGTTGAACTCCAAATGTTCTCCTTTCTCTGGGCCTCATTACTCTCTCTCTCTCTCTCTCTCTCTCTCTCTCTCTCTCTCTCTCTCATCCAACTTCCAACATGCAGTACTAATTTAAAATCAAATGTGCAGAGCAGCCTCACAGGAAATATTACAAACAGCTGAAAAGGGAAAATAGAGGCCTGCCTAGACACATTCCTTAGGCCTGCTTGAGTTAGTAGGCTGAGAAGACCTTAGTGATATAGTGAGTGAGTTAATAGAGTTCTTCAAGGGGGCAGCATCATCGTTGAGATGCACCCATGAAAAGTGCTGTTTGCATTTACTGCCTGCTGTCCATCAACCACCAAGCACTTTAAAATAGCAGCTCGAATGACTGTCTGTCCAGCTTTCTCTAGATTAAGGGTGTGGCAAACAAGGAAGCTAACTAGCATGTTGTTGAGTTCACCCTTCTGAAATTTGGGAGCATTACAGTTACAGCTGCAGCCAGTGATTATTTTCATTATTGATTGAGTCTGCCAATCATTTTCTTCGGCTATAGTCAATATTCTTATAATAACAATGTATCAAATGACATGGTGACAGTGTGAAAGGGGTCACCCATAGTGATGAACCAACTTGGTTTTACAGAGCTCATTGTTTAGCAGTCCGGCCGTTGTTTTCTGCAGCAGCAGGCAGCTGCTGTCAGTGAAAAAGCTCTAAAAACCCAATAGCCTGATATTTCCCTTAAGGAGTTGGTAGAGACCAAAAACAGAGCTAAAAGAGGGTGAATGTTGGACTTTCTATTCATCAGATGGATGTAAACACGACTCCAAATGAATAATAATCATGCTCTGGAACTGCTGGATGTCTAAATTAGCAACTGTTTCCCCAAACGTTTGGCAAATCAATCTAAAAGGTGGTGATGTGTCAATGTTGACAACTTGTTTCTGCTGTCGCTAAGTGGCGAAAACATCTGTCCAACAGTTCAAAACCTAAATATATTAAAGTTACTATCATAAGACTAACAGCTAATCCTTACATGTGAAAATTGGGAATTTCTGAATATTATGCACTTTTCCGAAGATAAAAGACAGTTTAACAGTTAATAGAATATCAGAATAGTTTGTGATTATTTTTCTGCCATTTAATTAACTAATTGTTTTAGCTTGAACCACAATTGTGTGCTCATTTCTGTACATATAAATAGGACACGACACGAGTAGAGAATGCAGATCTAACCTAAACATTATGTACAACTGCTAGTCACAGCAGTGCTTCACTGTAGAAAGATTTTTCAGGCAGGAGGAAGATTTGGGGAAGATACCATTTTTCCCTGGATTTTCCATTTTGCTCAACAGAAAGTGGGCCTCAAGCAGCAGCTTTTAGCCAAGAAGAGGTCTGTGATCTGTGCAGAGAAGGAAAACAGCTTCTGTCTGATTTGGTTTAATCCACTGAAACTAAGAATTCCGTTTTCTTTTTTGCTGTGTAAACATTCATTTTCACATTTGGCTTTAAACCCCAACCTGTGTCTACATTTAAAATTGATTTGAAAATGTTCACTATACGATGCTAGTTAAGTAGAAGTAAATAAAAAATGACTGCTGCTGCTTACTATCACCTGATCACGCTTTAAAGCCAGTCAAACTGGGTCTTCCTCTCATCTGGGTCGTCTGTAACTTTCTTTTGAGAGTCTTTAGATTGGTAGCAGCTGTGGCTGTTGGCTGGGTTCAAGCTGTGGGAGGCTGCGGCAGGCCAGCAGGGAGGAGCTCCAACATCTGGAAAAGAAGGAAAGCTGGCCGACACACAGAGACAAGAACCTAGCAACATGAATACTCCCTGAGCCAGTCCTGCCTCTGCAGTGTTTGCGAGTTTACAGTTTGCTTTATGTAAATACAAGTTGTCAGGTGCCAGTGTTGTTGCATTAGCACTGAACGATAGCCTCTGAAATATTAATTACATTTAAATGTGTGCATCTGCTGGGGAGAGAGTGTTGGACAGAGTGGCTCAGACAGTGGAAAGTGTTTTTAAGATCTGACCCTCAGAGCCTCTCCTGATGTAAGAGCGTGTCTAAACATGTGGGAGCTGCCTGCTAGAGGAAAAAAGAGGAAGGGGGTTGAGGTGGTGTGTTTGCTGGTCAGGAAAAACCTAAATTCCTCCTCAGATCTGCCTGTAGCCGACATGACTTGCTTTTCTATAAAGTAAAATACTTAATGTCTCTATTTAGTGAAATGACAGGTCACATTTCCACTCCAGTATCAGTCCTCTGTACTTACTTTCTGCAAATACTACAGAGTTGAAATGTTTCATAAACACTCACAACAAGTGGCAAACTAGACTGATGATAAATTATACTACCACTGATACTATGATACAGTATGAAATGGGGCAATTGTGATCATTATAAAGAATTAAAACCACCATAACAATCCAAAATAAATCTTCTTTATAAAGGATTTAAGTGATAACTAAAGCCTTTTTTGTTTTGTTTATTTGACAGTATGAGGAGAAGGACAAATCACACAACTGAAAAGGATAACATAAGAAATTCCAAGACTTTATTTAACCCTTGTGCTACCTTGCCGGGTCATATTGACCCATTGTCTTGACCCAGTGTCTTCTCCACAGGGTAGCACAAGGGTTAAAGGTAGAAAGATGCAAGAGTCTAGATGACTTTATCTTATCAACAAACCAATACAACAAATAACAATAGCATGAACAATAAAAACACTCCAAATCATACATCAGATCAAGGAAATTATGGAAAATTTAACTAGGATGGTAAGCCTACACAGTTCTTTTTAAAATGGTAGTGGTAACTAATTTTAATGCACAAATGTAAGTTCTTTCAATTCCTGGCACAACAGAACCTAAAAGAACAGGTACCCATTTTGTTGTTTTAACCTCTGCAACACTAACTTTATTCTGGTGGGAAGATTGTCTTTGAGATAATAATAGATAACAATAAAAGTGATGGTTTGTAGACCAGAAATAAGCCGGTAATGAGCACAAATTTAGGTTTCCAGGTTGTGAAAAAAGTGGGTATCCAGCTCTAGCATAACTTGTCTCAACTTTTTGTCTTTTTTATTCATCAGAAAGAGTAGAAAAGTCCTGCTTCTTAATATTTAAATCAGCACAATAGATGTCACGAGTTTATAACGCAAACCACTTATTTTTTACAACCTAAATCTGCAAGCAAACATTGTTCTTACAAATGTCTTTTTTCTGATCTATAATGCATTGATTAATGACTCATTAACCATTATTACAGCCATTAGTTACAACTTATAAGCACTTTATAAAACATTCTTCATATATCACTGACATCAGTTTGATGTTTCATGCTATAACATGAAATATTATGAACTGTATAATAGGACGAAATGTCTTCAGCTATGCTAGCATCTCTGTGGGGTTGTGTTTAGGCACAGCAGGGCTTTGAGCTAAATGCTAACCTCAGCACGCTAACATGCACACAGTGACAATACTAACATGTATAATGCTTATTATGTTCCCCATCTTAGTTTAGCATGTTACCGTGCTAATATTTGCTTATTATCACTAAGCACAAAGTACAGCTGAGGCTGATGGAAATGCCATTAGTTTTGCAGGTGTTTGGTCAGGGGAACATGGATGCGCGTACCAAAAACTCCTTCCAACGGTTCCAACCTCATGATGGTGCTAGAGGAAAAGTCAGGGGATCACCAAAATCAGTAGGATTCATCCTCTGGGAGCCATGAATGTCTGTACATAATTCCATGACAATCCTTATAATAGTTGTAAATATATTTCAGTCTGGACCAAAGTGGTGGACCAACCAACCGACAGACAGACATTGCCGTCCCTATAGCCACTCCGCTAAAAATGGGTGTGTTAACTTTATTCCCGACTTCAAAAGGTGGGTAAACTGAACTTAGGTGGGTTTGTTTATAGCTCTGTTAGTCATTCAGCACGCAGCATAGGAAAGTAAGAGTTACTGTAGATGTCACGTTTATTTCTGGTGAAGTTGTGCACTTTTATCGTGCCATGGTAATTATATGTTATGATCTACAGAACTTCCAGCTAGGCAAAGTCAATATAATTATCTCCTCTCCTACCCATTTTGCACCTCATTCCTTGGACTTGCCTTAGTTTCTGCCATTTTTATTCAAGTATTGAAAGAAAAATGGTAACAGTAGCAACTTCAGGGACAGCTTTCCCTGGGTTTGTACAGCAGTGGGGTGGAGGTTAACAGAGCGAGAGAGGTACTGGCATCCCACCGGCTGCCTGGACAGAAGGGGCATTCTTCTCCTCGGATCCCCCCAGTCGTCGTCTACAGACCACAGTTTGTCAGCCAATCTGCCCACCGTTTACTGAGGAAATGTTCACTTAGTGCAGGAAGTCTGAGGTTTCCCCCGTATGTTTGATTTCAGCAGTTACCCAAACAACACCGAGGTTATAAGTCAGGTCACAACAACATAGGTGGGAACTAAGAAACCCAGAGGGGACCTACAATCTCCGTTCACCAGCAAGTGATATATAAATAATTAGCTAAACATAACCACCCATCATACTTGATGCTAATAAGTAATCTTGATTGATTAGTGATTTGTTATAGGTAATATTTGATTTAATTATATGATCATATCTACAAATTGAGACTTCTAGCTGATGACGTTTTCTTTATGATTTCCAGTTTAATTAAAATCTCTTAAACTGCTGTTATCAACTATAGAAGTATTGTATTATTTAACAATGACTTCACTGGCAGATTATAGTACTGTTGAAATGGTCAAAGTAATAGAGCTTGCTAATCATTATGCAAAGGTAGCTATAACCTTTCCAGATATTAGATAGATATTTCAGTTGTAGCACATTAAAAACTGAATGTTTTGTGCATTTCTGCGGACAGAGTGTGACTTTTTAAATTTAATTTATCAAGTTTATTGAGTACAGAAATAAAATACAAATGTGCATTTTGCGTAATTCAAAAACAAACCAAGCTGTCACACAACACAACACAGTTACTGCATTATTGTAAATGAAACGCTCCATTCTATAACATTTTGTGAAGTTTCAGTTGTAGTCTAATTTGGTGCCCGCCAAAGTTGAATGAATTGTTATGAATCATAGCCAAAATCATCTCTAAATCTTTGGTAGATTATTGGCTCCATTGCTCCATGCTATGCTAACTCTTTAGCATATTGTATTTCCATGTTAAGTCGTAGTTCACGACTAGCACACACAGGCAACGACCTCAAAAGGAAACAAAGTGAGCCATTGTAGCAGTTTTAAGGTAAATGGTTAGTAACCAGTGAAATGTGAGAAAATAGTATGCAAAAATACAGGCTTTTTGTGAAAAAGTGCACTATTGGCATCGGTAAGTGTAGACTTTATAATATTAGGGTCCTTTTGCACCATGTCTGTGCAGCTTCACTATTGTCCTGCAGGGGAAGTCGAGAGCACTCACTGCAGTTTCTTCTTAGCCAGCTGGGCCAACTCTCTAGCTTTCCTTCTCTTCAGCTTCATCTTGATGAGGAACAAGTCAATGTGGACGATGCGCCCTAACACAGCAGAGGCGCACAGGAGTCCGCCATGTAGAGCGCCTGCTATCCCACAGCTGAACACGTCTTGGCCTAGAAAACAAAGACACACATACAATTTGTTTATTGTCTGTTTTCCTCTTAAAAACGTGTTTCTTCACAAGTTTTCACTCTTTCTGCTTTGTGACTTTCTTACAATTATTTAAGTGTACCAGTTAACTAATCCAGAAAAGACTAGTCTAGTTTGGTATGAAAAAAATTTACACTGTGAAAAAACTCACATTTCAAAGCATTGTCACCCCCCTGCATCAAGTGAATCAATCTTAGGGCTCGGTGAGACATTTCAATGCACGTGAAAACTTCACTCAATCACAAAACACAAAGAATCGACTGTGCTTGCAGAACTTCTTAACATAAAAGCCTTGGCCAAGTGTGTAACTTTTCACACCTGAGATGTAGAGGTTTTTGACAGGGGTGTTGCACCTGTTCCTTGCCACATTCTCGGCATAGAAGCGCTCTAGGTTGTGTTCAGCGGAGTACATGGCTCCACGCTGGGCACCCAGGTAGTGCATGTTGGTCAGTGGGGTGGCCACATCCTGCATAACCAACTGAAAAACAAGTCAAACAAATATTACAATGCAGTCTTTATTCAAAGACAAACAACAAACAACAAATAAATGCACGGTCAGCCTACAGTTACCTTAACATGCTTTCCTAACTATAAATTGATTATTTTTTATGTTTTACAAATTAAATCTTTTAGATCAATTAATGTACATGCACAGAAATATACTTAAACATGTGTGCATAGGTGCATTTATGACAGAGGATGACAGAGTCTACCTTGTCTCTGATTTTAGGGAACAAAGTACAGGCCCAGTCAAAGAGGTAATTGGCAAATCTCATTTTGTAGTTGTGGTATTCATCACCCCTTTTGCGCACTTTAGTGTCCTTCCATTCCTCAAACCATTCATACTTCACCATCGTCAGTATTGTCATGGAAGATTTTCCTGTGAACATGAAACACATATAATCTGTATGGACACTCAGATGTGACAGTTTGGTGTTCTAGTAGCAGTACATCTTTAAAAATGTATCATCTTTCATTTCAGCATGTCCTCCCTTTTCAACATCATTTCCTGTTGCTCTTGCTATTCACAACAGTAGAAAAGGTAGTGGGTGTTTGTACCAGGGTGTCTCATTTGGGATTCTGGGTCTTTGACCGATGGAAGTGTGATCATCATCATGGGGATATTTTCTGGTGCTTCTTCTTTGCTTAATGCAAAGAAGTCATCCATCCTAAAATTTCAAAATGAAAACACAAGAAAATGTCAAATAAAGATTATCATCCCTCAGTCAGAGCGGTGTGGGTACTAAAGAATGCATTAGTATGGTATTTAGATCCTGGAGCTGAAACCTGACTGATCCTGTACTCCATCTAGAGGATAAAAAAGGGAACTCTAACTTAATAGAATAAGCCACATACGGTAATACACAGTATGTTTCTTTATGTACAGTATATGGCCAATACATGTTTTTTCTTTTGGAGGAAATAAAAGCTGACCCACAAGTAGAATTATAGATGTGTTAATGTTCTTGTGAGCAGGCCTAAACTGACAAGTTAGTTGTGCCTCTGTGAATTGACTGTATCTCTTCTTCTTATACTCAGGCGCCCCCTTGTGGCAACTAAATGCTGCCTCTGCGTTCAGTGTTCAGTGTGACGAGTGCTTTATGTACTTACGACTTGTCCAAGTCATTGTTTTTGAACAACCAGATGTTGGTGGACTCCAAGTCCAACTCTTCTTGAGTTCCATCAAAACCAGAGAAGACCAAGAATGATCCTCTGCCATGTTTCATTATGTTCAGCCTTTCCTGAATATCTACAATATCACAATAGAATTTGATGTATTTTAGAATTCATGCATTTAAGGGATACAATGGATTATCTCTGTTGCTCACCTGGCTGGAGTTGAATCTCGGGGGGGAGAAGTTTCTGGAAGGTGGTGAAGATGCCACAGTCTGAAACAATCACAGGCGCATGAAGCTCCACTTCCTCCTGGCCTTTCCTTACTTTCACACCTGCCACATGGCACAGAAAGGAAGTCTTCAGTCAGTTATCTGTAATGTTGCATCTAACTGGTGAAAAAGGAGCTGGATTCATTCCTCACCATAGGCTGCTCCCTTTTCATTAACAAGGATCCGGGTGACAGGAGCTCTGACCAGGCACTTGCCTCCATACTTCTGAATGGTGCGGATGATGTGGAAGGCGATCTCACTGGCACCACCTTTAGGGTAGTAGGCACCTTGTTTGTAGTGCTGAATTAGGAGGGCGTTAATCAGAAGACTGGAGTCTTTTGGAGGCACACCTAAAATATACACAGAAAAAAAAGCTTAATTATTACTTATCAGGTTTAATTATTTTTCAAGATCATATTCTCATCTTGTTCATGAACTGGAACCAGCCACCATCCAGTCACAAGTCCACTCATCCAATTATATATTGTGTAAAAGATAATAACTAAGACATAATAAATTTAAGTAGACGCATACGTATAAATTCAAAAGGAATTCTATGTCACGCAATATTTAGAATAAAGCCACATTGAACTTTTTAAACTATGCAGTTTAAAATCATTACGAAAGTGTCATGTTTAGTGTTGTTTTGGCTACTCACTGCGGTACATTGGATCGGGCTGAAACAGTGTCAATGAGATTAAAGTGCTGACTTTTCAGCTTTAATTTGAAAGTGTTTACACCCACAGAGAAAACCCATGGGACATGTAATTAATTTTATATATAATTCCCACATTTTGGGACGATGTAGGAGGACAATGATCCTAGTATAGTATAAAAAATTTTATACTATAGAAATCCCCCCAACATAAAGACGAATTGGAGATGGCTGCAGTTCTGGTCTGGCAGATCGTCTCCGGGGAAGACACCGACCCTTCTGTCTGCAGATGCCTGTAAATCGGTGACTTCAGTCACTGAAATATTCAATACGATTACTTATTTAATTTATTTGGCCTATTATTTTTAAATCCCCTAAAATGGAAGTGTGGTTTCAGACCTTTAAATCACTGCAGTGTTAGGCTACTAAAATGTGTAGGCTTTGTATAAAAAGGGCAACCATTACCCTCAAATCAAATGTAGGAGACAGTTAAACAAACTTACAGTAATTATCTTTTCATTGCACTTTGTAACTCTTTTTAGAAAACAGCTCTATAAATAAAGTAATACAATAATTATTTTAATTATTTTAATTCCAAAGTTCTCCAATACAGAGTGAGAACAATTTGTGTCTTATTTTCAGACTTGATGTTGGTTTTCTATTGTAGTAACGTTTCTGAGGACCCACCGTAAAAAAGATACGAAAAGATGACATGGAGATCCTTGTTGGTGGTCATCGTGTTGACAAAGTCTGTTGCACAAGTGCCAGAGAGGCGGAAGACTGAGGAGAGGAGGTTAGCAATGCCTGTCTTCAGCAGGAATAAAGACAACCACTGCGGCATCATCTTTAGAATTGCCAGGCAGGGGGCCTTCTTAGCTGAGATCTGTTGGAATACAGAAGATGTAAGGGATGGTCATAATTCATAATTTTGTTGTTAGGTTTGGGACAGATGACACACTGAAATATGTGTCCATTAGCTAACAGTACCTTCATGATTTCGAAGAATGTCTTGATGGCCTCCGTGTCATTGGGGAATTGCTTCATCAGATGGGCTTGCATTTCAGTTTTCCCGGAGAAGATGGTGTACTCTCGTTTCTCATCTCCCTGGCCAATGTAGATGGTGTCAAAGTGTTGATTTAGCTGATGGAACTCCAACTGGCCCTCAGAGATCTGGTCAAAGGCGATGCGAAACAGACCATTCTCATGGAGCTGACCAATGTAGTGAAGCCCTGGAGAAGACAGACAGTTATTTCATATAGATTTTGTTTCCTTCTCTGAAGTCACACCAGGGAGATAAACATTTTGAGATCCCATTGTACAGAAATTCATGTTTTATAGGATTTCATCTAACTCTATGTACATATATTTATATATATATAAATATGTCTCATGAAGACATTGCTAGACTATAACTTTGCCTGTGATTACATTTGGAGTTACTAATTACCAAAGCCAACGTGGAAGTGCCTTCATCTGCAGATCCTTTATGACTGGTTGTTGCTGGCTCCAAAAAATTGTCCTATTCCCAAAGTCCTTCTCAATATATAGAGATAATCATGTTTTACACAAGAGGGTTTAAAAGCTCCTGTCTAACTACTACTTCAAAAGGAAGAAAGTATGTTTGGGGCATATTTCTTTGATTTAAGTGTATCATCTAGAGCTGTCCTCTTACCAACATCAAACTCAAAGCCTTTCTCTGTGTAGGTGTGGCAACATCCTCCTGCCTGGTCATGTTGTTCCAGCAGCAGGACTCTCTTCCCTGCTTTGGCCAGTGTTGCTCCAGCTGTCAGCCCCCCAATACCACTCCCGATGACAATGACATCCAGGTTCTGGGGCACTTTGTCAAGTCTGAATCCTGAAAAGAAACATACAGAGCTCATGTTAACATGGTAAAATGTATCTTTCTAGTTCAGTTCATAAAAATCATTGTAAATGTTATCTTGAGCAAGTGCTGAAGCGGAGACATCAAGGTGTGTTGCAGTGGGTAAGATAATAGTCTAAAGGTTGCACTGCACACCGCTCCTGTCATAATTGCATGCCTGCTGATCTAATTCCTGTATTTGTGTGGTCCTGTTGGCAATAAAGAGTCGATACAACTGCTAACATAATCTCCTGGTAATCATCTAATTAAGATAAAGCACACAGATGAAAGATAATTACTGCTAATTTGGGTCTAATCTAAAATCTTAATTTAAAACAAAGCAAACACCTGTCATTTAGATAACTGAATCAGCACACCTCAGCAGCCATAAGATCTACAGTATCCTTTAAAAAACGCAATACCTACTTTTGTATACTGTTATTGCATTTACGAAATGGTTTCAGGGGACAGTTTTAGCTTCATAGTAGACTGCATTAAGTGAAATTTAAAGTTTTTAAATATTGCACAATGTAAAAAACCCCATAAGAAAGTATAATATGGTAATGGTAATGGTATGGTAATATGGTAATATGGTAATATATATATATATATATATATATAAG